>JASANE010001195.1:0-129501 GCA_030248225.1 Trileptium ribeirensis
GGTTATGATAGCCGGGGTCGTAAGGGCATGGTGTTAGGAAGTTGCGCCATGCAGCTGCGTCACCGTTATTACACGTATAGTATAATTGTTGTTTTGTCAAAATCGCAAACAGAACTGATCGAAAATGTGCGTTAACATTTTTACAATCGGTATACTCAGTTTTGGGGACGAAAGGGGATCTTTGTGATGTACCAAGAGTATTACTATCCAACCAAGTCGTACATATGGGTTACATACAGTCTCTGAGTTGACCGCATCCAGGGAAGCTAACTTAGAATAGTTAGAAACGGTGACCAGCGCACCGTATTTGCTAACTACCTCGTTACTGAATATGGCGAATCCGGTCCCATTGCACCGGTGCTGTCAATTGACCACGTCGTATATGCAGTAATGGCGAATGCTATTTTTAAGCAAGCAGGTAGCGTGCAGAAACGCGAAGAACTGCTGTATCTGAGACTATTATGGCTGCGCCAGCCTGTGCAAAATATCTAGCAAGCGGATCCAAACGACGACATGGACGCAGGATCGATTGTCAACCCGGATGCGGACATAACATTCATCGACGAGGAGGAACTCGAGAGTGAGTTGAGTACAGCGCCCAGTGATATGAGCGAGGACGAGTTTAACATACCCGCTATCGTGACGCACGACTCGGACGACGTGGTTTCCGAACTCGACTCACTCGAAGACGAATCGTACTTTGACGCACCTGAGGGTGGCCGAGTAATACTGACCAGGTCGGTACGGCCCCTTTCAAACAGACTGAGCCGACAATATGCAGCAGCTGCAGGATTGTGGAGCCGAGGATCTAGATTCGTGGGATTAGTGCTTTTCCTGCTCATCTTTCAACAACTAGGGCAAACTCAGCCATTGCCACGCCATTTTCGGATTAAGTAGCACGCTTAGGAGCCATGGTTAACCAACAAGTAGGGACGTTAATCGAGCCGCAGGGTCTGGTGATAACAGCCTCACAATCCACCTTTCTACCGATCGTTTTGCGACTGTCTCTGGACGGGTTACAACCAAGCAGGCAAGCTACCGGGATGGCCTGGTGTGTCTACACCCCAAGGGGTAAACCATGCCTGGGAAACTGCTGTCCCAACCCGAATTGTACTACCATGCCGGATCTACAACGTAAAATTCAAGAGTTGGAGCAAGAATTAAGAAACACATATCAATGCGCATTAGACACGAGCTATTACATGGCTCTAATGCGCAAATATTGCGAAGCGAACGTTCATTTTTGTGAAGAGCCTAGGGCTCGGAAGAAAAGATTCCTCACCGCACTAGCCGGAGCTGCTGGCGTAGTTACAGGATTTCTAGGAGTAGGAGTAGCCTTTACAAATGCGGTGCATCTAAAGGACTTAAATAAACAGGTGGTAGCACTGTCTAAGGAAATGCGAAACACTTATAGTGTGGCCCAGGGCAATTCGCGAGCAATCCTGAAATTAACACGCGCTAACGAGGAGCTTTACTCCTTCTTGCACCATGAGATGCAGGAAGTGGTTGGCATGATAGAACAGGTCAGGTGCCAGGAACAACGCTACGTGACTGAGGTACATCGCGAATTGGCAAACCATATGTTTCGCACTAGCCTGCGCTCTTCAGTTGATGCCGTCAGGGAGGCCATGATGAGCGGGCAGCTATCACCAAAGCTAGTGGATGCCGCGACGCTAAAGCGTCTATTCGAAAAGGATCCAAGAATAGGGCAAACCATACTAATACGCGAGCCGGCGTTAGCCTACCAATTTCAGCAAATTTACCCAGTGCATATTGACCTGGGTACGTTCATGTTTGCATTCATCCTAAGGGTACCGCTAGTAACGTCGGACGACGTCCGGCCTTATTTTCGGATATACAACGTCGGTTGGAACGTACCAGAGCGTAGTGCGCATATGATGCTACCTCTGCCGGAATACGCCACGCGAGTTGAACAGGCACGGTATGAGGTTTTGAACTTGCACGCATGCAACACGCGACCTAGCATTGCTTTTTGCGAGGTTGACGCTTTGGCCACAGAATATTCTTCACGCTGTTTGGATTGGATCATCATGGGCGAAGACGCTCCCGATGACACGCGCCGCATATGCAGGAACAGCGCATTGGTCGGACCAATGGCAACCTTACCGACGTGTACACCACCGCTCAAGGAGTATTAATCCGAACCGCTGAGACCAAAGCCGTCTTCTCCAAGCAAAAGCACCTCAGCCATGTAATTCGCGGAGAAACCATTAGGATACCAGAAAATGGAGTGCTATGGCTGTCACACAGCAATTACACCCAACTAATGGTCGGACCACTAATGCTCGCTAGTACATTAGACGCTCAAGAGGTCACCGTTCACATTGGACCTAACATCACCATACGTGACTTCCCAGACATTCCTCTTAGGCCTATTACTGGAGCTCATTAGAACATGCCAAAGCTACTAACCTACAAGTCCAACAGATAGCTGATGAGCAGTTGAAGAAGGTAATCGACTTTCCGTACATTACGTCAACGGGAGTAGCTCCTTACCTTTGGATGCTTGTCGTGCTAGTAGTTGTGGGCATAGGGGCTATAATTTACTTCAGGAAGAAGGCAGGCTTCTGCCCTAAATGTATA
Organism: Trileptium ribeirensis; assembly: GCA_030248225.1. Lineage (NCBI taxonomy): Eukaryota > Metazoa > Nematoda > Enoplea > Enoplida > Thoracostomopsidae > Trileptium > Trileptium ribeirensis. The sequence continues at coordinate 2,605 of JASANE010001195.1, forward strand.
AGGGGACGCTTACAACGCTGGTGGCAGCAACGACCATATAGTCAAACAAACCCAAAGACACTTGATTTGAACATCAAAACCGGGAACGAGTATGGTACCCCAGATGCGGTTCAGCCTACGGACTCAGCCCCAGCCGCTTCCACGGAACACCTGGAATTGCGGACATTGAGCCCTCGTCGATCGGCTCGACTAAATAACCCCAATGAGGACTAGGACGTTGTGCTGGTGGAACCTACGTAACTATTCGCAGTATCCGAGCGTGCGCAACGCAGGGGACATCGCACAGTATCTTACCACCGACAAGTCAACGCTATGCACCACATAGACGCACCGTTGCTTATCAACACTTTCATCTACCGGACACCAGTCCTCACGTTAATCGATACAGGCGCGGACGTCTCTATCGTATCACAACACCTGGTAAGTAAGCTAGGACTTCAGCCCCGCCCAGACGACTCGACACGGATAGTATCGGCCACCAAACAGGAATTAGCACTGGACGGTAGCATAAGTGTACCCTTATTAATTGGACCTATCAAGGTGCAAACGGAATTCTTCGTTACCCAAACCGCTCCGTACCATTGTATTTTAGGAACAAATTTCTTGTCGCAACTGCCAAAGTGTACCATAAATGTTCGCGAGCGCTGTTTGGAAATTGGTATAGACGAGGAAGAAGCTAAAATACCCTTCGCAGGCCTAGAGCGCTATGATCCACCCTTAATAGCAGTGATGTGCAGAAAACTTACCACCATCGAACCAAACACGGAAACGTTTATCAACGCTATCCCCGAAATTGCTGACACAGGCGTAGGACCCGCTCTATTTGTCCCCGCTCCCGAAATGACGGATATCGCAATGGCACACGCATTGGTGCTTAGGAGTCAACGGACCATAGCAATCGCGGTTATCAATTTTGGTAATACACCGGTCACCATATACTCAGGACAAACTATTGGGCACATTGAGGTCATGAGCAATCCAACTATACAATTCCTTAAGGATACGAATCAAAATTTGATACGATACGAGGAACATAAGGAGGCTAAACAGCTAAACCATATCACTACCCACCCCGAGAGGATTATCGAACACATCGAGACAGGCAAGCGCTCCATTTATCATGAACTGGCTCAAACAGTATTGAGCAAAATAGATTTCGACAGGACACTATTATCGCCCTTCGAATTAAAACAACTGAAAACTGCAATAGCTGAAAATGTGGACGTATTCAGCACACATGATTTTGACCTAGGGCGATACACCGAACACCGCCACCGCATAGAAACAGGGGATGCAAAACCGATCAAACAAGCAACGTATCGATTAGCGCATTCATTACGCGAACCGCTAAGGGAAGAACTAAATAGCATGCTAGACGCAGGCCTCATAGCCCCATCGAGCACACCTTGGTGATCTCCAATAGTCTACGTAAGAAAGAGCGATGGCTCTCTCCGATTCTGTGTCGACTTTCGGAAGGTCAACACAGTAGCAGAACAAGAAGCGTACCCACTGCCACGCATAGACGATATACTAGGATGTCTCAGGAATACGAAATTAATGTCCAGTTTGGACCTAAATAAAGGATTTTGGCAGTTAGAACTAGATCCTGAAACCAAAGATAAGACATTTTTCGTGACGGTGCACGGACAGTATGAGTATGACGTCCTACCGTTCGGCCTAAATTCATCCCCCGGAGCCTTTCAGCGTTGCATGTCAATGATTTTGAAGGGACTTGAGTGGGAACAATGTCTAATATACATCGATGACATCTCAGCTTTCTCACCATCGTTCAAGGCACATCTGACAGACTTGATTCGGGTTTTCGATCGTTTTCGTAAAGCGAATTTAAAACTCAATCCCTCAAAGTGTCACTTTGGACAAGGCAGCCTCAAATACTTAGGACACATAATTAGTACCGAAGGCGTCAAACCAGACCCAGAAAAGGCAATAGCCATAGACGAATTCAAACGTCCGGAAACGTTGAAACAGCTCCAAAGTTTCTTAGGGCTTGTAGAGTACTACCATAAGTTCATTCAAAATTACTCGGACATCTGTGAACCATTGAATGAATTAAAACGCAAGGATACAGAATTCAAATGGACCCCCAGGTGTGAGGAAGCTTTTAAGAAGCTGAAACAAGCATTACTGGATGAACCGGTCCTAATCCACCCTGATTTCACGCAGCCGTTCATCCTGCAAACAGACGCTTCCGGATAATGGGTGCAGTGTTATCTCAGAAAACTAAACAAGGAATTAAACCCATTGCATACGCTAGCAAGGCCCTCCTCGATTATCAACGCAGATACCCCGCAATAGAAGCGGAAGCAGTCGCAATTAGGTGGGCCTCGTTACGTTTCAAGCATTACCTCGTGGGGCACAAATTTCATGTTGAAACCGACCACAAACCACTTAAAACTCTCTTTGATAAACCACTCAGAAATTCACGCTTATCTCAATAGCGAAGTGAGCTATTACTTGAATTTGGGGGATTCGAGATATTGTATAGACCAGGTAAGGAAAATGGCAATGCAGATGCTCTATCACGGGACCCTAGATACGACCCATCTGTAGTTGAGGAGCTAGGAGATACTTACGAAGTCCTTATGATGGGCCGAGGACGACCCACCGGACCTCGCCCTACAACGAGCTGCGCAGCATGGGATCGATCGCACCTGCCGTATCCCGTACGCACTATCACACGGCTGGCAACGGGCGCGCCAACCCCTATAACAGGAAGCCCAATAGTTCTCCCAGGCCAGGCCAATCCCGAAACAATCCCATCGCGACTAGTAGCTGACACTCAAACAACTACAGTACCCCCGACAACGCTGACCTAACAAGCAGCCACGCCAAGTGCTATCCCAATTAGAATGGGCCCGGGAGAAACTCCAGTAATGCCGGTACGTACAACCACTATCTCGGGTTCTGAAGGCAGACCTCAGGCTCGAGGACCTAAGAGACCGCTTCGCACCGAATCAGAAACAATGGGCCTAAGAGCAACCACGCTACCAACCGAACAAGAGTTTGATAGGCTCATGAAACTAATGATACACTATGAAACTGAGATACTACCAACCGTCCAAATTGAGGACGCACAGGATACTCATGAAAACATATATTTGCCGTTCTTTTCGGATCTCCCAGATTTTAATTTAGTACGGCTCCTACCGTATATACAACGAAATGACCCGGAGCTGGGTCCAATTTGGTGGTACCTGCACAACAAAACACGGCCTAAAGCCGAATTGGGCGAGCTAAAAATAGAAATGCGAGCCCGCTACTTTGAGCTAGCCGCAGACACCAAAATATTATATATGCACCGATTACAACAAGGGGACATAAAATACAAATCACGTGTCCCGATCACATTAGTACAGCAAATACTTAAACACGAACACAACACCTTATATGGAGGACACCCTGGCCGTGACCGGCTTATAGCTAAACTAAAACAGTTTTACTATTGGAAGGGTATGTCTGAACACGTACAACAATGGATCAGGCGATGCGCCCTATGCCAGTCCGCGAAGGACCCAATTTCCCGGATAACCACCGGATTGGGTATTGTTCCGTTGGCAAATCAACCAATGTACCGTGTATTTGTAGACATACTAGATATTCAGGTCAGGTCCCAGGCAGGCAATCGTTATGTTATTGCATTCATAGATCAGTTTACAAAATTCGCAATAGCAGTGCCAATAAGGCACCAGGATGCTCACACAGCCGCCCACATATTCCTATATGAGGTAGTCTACAGATACGGAGCTCCCAGGGAGCTATATTCTGACAGAGGAGGCGGAATAACGGTGACGCAGCTGCATGGCGCAACTTCCTAACACCATGCCCTTACGACCCCGGCTATCATAACCTCAAGGGTGGACCCTAAGTTTCGCAATTTAGCCACTATTCCTAGTCAGACCCAAGAAGCTATGGAGCTTAGCAGGCCGCAGGCGCGCTTCACGGGGTGTGTTCGTACCCCGGCCGATTGGTTGCGCACGTGTCTAGCATTCGGGTATGATCACGGAGGTAACCCAGGGAGGTTGACACCGAAACCTGCTCACAGGTCATGATGTCAAACCGATATTCCCTATCCTAATCTAAAGGAAGTTGTTCAATCTAGTGTAACCTAGGGTGAAAACGCGTGATAGTTGGGGTTTACTATGTGAATTTTAAGTGCCACAGAGTTTATCCTAAGCCGAACACTTTGTCCGTTGTAGCCATGTGGCCCCCACAGGGTTCCGACAAGCCCTGGGATGTTTAACGTAGGACTACCTATTTTGTACCGTGATAATTTTGACTGTGTTGGTATTGAATGATAAAGTTTTCCTAGAAAATTTTATCATTCGTGTGACTATTAAACCAGTAAATTTGATAAGTAATTTGGTGGACCACTCTCGCCGTAATACCATTACACAAATAGGTAAATATTGGCGGCGGACCGCTCGTGTCAGGGCTTGGGGTATTTGCGTCCGCAAGCCGTGGCACGAAGGGTTGGCCTCTCCAGTAGGACACACTTATAACGCTGAGAATTCAACAACACGGGACACGTCAGTTGATCTTCAAGAGTTTATTTAGTCATATATACAGTATCGGTAAATAATGGGCAAGCAGGGTCATACATGATACAATACGATCTCGACGATAACACTCTATCACTCCAGTCGTTTGTTCCCTTGTCTATTGCAGGAAGGGGAATGGGGCAGCATGAACGACGACGTTCCCGGCAACACCGGGCCAGAATCTATACCCGAGGCGCTTACTGATTAGCTGCAACAAACTCAGCCGCGACGCGGGTCGGGCGTTCTGGCGTGCTTCGAAATTCGCTCTCGATAACGTGCGGCGCTACAAACACTCAATGGAAATGCAGGAAAAGGGAAGGGAAGAAAAACTGGGCGATGTTCTGGGCTCGTCGTAGGTCTGTCAAGCGGGGACAAGGGAGGCAAGCGTGCACCTAAACTAACGAAAGCACGAAAAGGCGGCTGCGAATAATCGTTGCTACAAAGGTCAGGTTACAACACTACGTCTCTGCTAGAGAGGGCGCAAATTATTGTGCACGCGAGACTATGATCCCATGGTACAACTCCGAGCATGATTATATTAAACAAATCCATTGTGATACAATTCAACGCCGGCGTATACATACAATTGGTCAGTTATGACTCAAACAAGCGAATACCAATGTTAATTACATAATGAACAACGTACCCCGGTGGTAGACAAATGTCTGTAGGCTCCATCCGGTGTGTTTTCCTGAGCCTATCTACTTTCCTAGTGTCCTTATAGAAATCTCTCACAACGTTTCGTCCTTAGGATCACTTTTGCATCAATTGCCGGTTTCTCCTGTCTCTGGGTCTCCGGTAGTCCAGCCGGGAGTTCGACTGTTCCGGGTTCTTACAATTTGCGTATGGTTAGCCTATACCGGTGGGGGTCGGTTTTGGGCGGTAGAGTAACGGCTACAATATGTAATACGTGTCCGGGACGCCGTTTGGTTTACTTTGAAGAGTTGCCTCTAATGACTTTTCGACGATATAAACAAGTACGCATACAGGCAATGGCCGTCGTTAACAGTCTTCTCGGCGACCAATGTCGCTGTTCTAACAGTTTTAGAGCGGGTTACCGTGCCTACTCTATTGTATCGGTTAAGTTTGCACTCTGGGTGGCGTTTAGTGTCAAAGTATGAAGTACGGGGCGCTCTGGGAATTAGTTCCCAAAATTCAGCAATTTCGGCAGAATCCTAGGTGGGGCTGGCTAGGCCTGCCGGTTTGTTTCTGCGACTCGGCCGGGCAGGAGGGCGTGGGTATTCCGCCCGGGGACGCGTCGGCGTCCCTTTTTGGGTGTTGTTTCTTTGGTTGGTTTCTTTATTTTCCTTTCTTCCGTTTCCTTTGTCGTTGTTTTCTTTTCGTCCTCTCTCTATCGCTCATCCTACGACCTTATTACACTGTACACATTGCAGTTGTACAGTGTCTCGACTGCACTATCGCAACTATGCAGTCGAGTTATTACTAAAATTTCAATATTATTTCTCAGAACTCGATGGTCGAGTGGATAGTACTGAGATTTCTGCAGCGGGCATAAAATCCCCGTGCAGGATCGAAACTTGGCAAGGGAAATCGAAAAAGGAGAAAGAGACAACAGCAAAAATCACAGCAAGGGCATACATAGTACATTGCCTAACGGGCAACCAGGGATAAAACGGAAAAATGCCTAAACTCAGCGATCAGCTCGCTCCGAAATAAAAACGGAGTTTTGCACTTTCTCGGGTTGGAGTCAATACGAATCGCGAAGGGTCGCGATTTTCCTTTTATAGAAATTATGATATTGTGATTTTAATCTGAGCATGGGGGTACTGCAGCGTACCTCCAAAGCGTTAGCCATAACTGGGGCCGGTGACCGACTAAGTTGTCAGCTCATTTTAGTGGAAAGTGATTTTCCTCGATATTACTACTAAGCTTAACCACGTACGTGTCGTATGATGAACCTTGGTGGTTTGGAGAATATGATTGGAATATTTTTTTAGCGAAAAGTAATTTAACACCGTGTACCGACCAAGTCATCAGCGAGCGGGGTCAGAAGGGGCTGTAAGGTTCTTGGGCGGTCGGGGCGGGTCTCTATACAATGCGCTTCTGGCTTCTACCAGTACTCGAACACAATGCCTTCACGAAACGAGAACAATGCCCTTAAGCTAAAGTTGTACGTGAAAATAGCTCCTCGCGGAGTGCAAACACCTTACGCTCGATCTAAGACACTTAAAATTTGTTTAGTCTTTTCTGTCGCCCGAATTTTCTTAGCTCAAACTGATAAACGAAATTTAGGGGCTTGCTAAAGCCCGACAGAGGCTAGTCCTCTGTCCCTAACTACGAAATCAGTCCGAGCTCAAGCAGCGGCATGAGCATCGGACGTTCAACTAAGCTGTAAGTTTGTAAACTGTAAACGCAAGTAGAGAAACAAGTCCTTAGCGTTAGTCGGGAAATTTTACCGTGGTCGACTCAGGAAAATTCGTTAATCCTAACTCAGGAATGACGAGTCATGTAAAACCATGGACGAGAGGCGTCCATTTTGATTTGCCTTACCTACGACCACGGGGAATCAGAACTACTTCGACTGTTGCGTTCACAATCAAATACCCCCCGTGCAATCACTCAACACGTCCCCAAAACGGAACTCGACAGAGGAGGTTTGTCAAAGGCCATGTGAAAGTGTGACAGACTAACGTGGGTAAACCAGACGTCCTACGACGGGCGTCCAGTCGAACTACCGAAACTAAAATCGTGCTATAACCAAGTAGAATTTGATGATCTGTTACATCTTAATCAGGGGAAAATAAACACCCATATGCCTGGTTCACTTCCTGACTTACGATATTCTGTCCGGGACAGCAACTGCCAGTCCCCTTCCGCGAGACGGAAGATGTTTACGCGGGTCCTCCATCGGCAGAATCCCATTCCAAACACAAAGCGAAGAAAAAGCACGGAAAAGTAAAACGAATTGCGTAACCGATGTAGTAAAACTCTAGCGTCGGAACCGGTCAGTAAAGTCGACCGAACTCCGCGTTGCCGAAGTCGAATTGATTCCAAGAGACGACGTGGTAGTCGTCGCCTCAAAATTTTCACCTATGTTGAAAGATAGCGATTTTGTCGCTATCCAATTGGATAGGATCTTTGAATGCCCTTCTTCTAATCTAAACCCGGGCGCCCAATCGAAAAATTCCCAAGATTTTATTTTTGACAGCTATCGTAAATTCGGGGTCCCCTTTAGAGAGTGTCGGCTTCAATCGAAATCGCCGACATCAAATTTGAACCCTCCGAATACTCGGAGGTTGAACATCTGTGAGTTTTAGCTCAATTTCTAGCGAGATCTTGAACCTCATCCATTGTAACTTTTAAATTTATGTCAGAAATAGATCTGAAGATCATCACTCAGATCTCCTAAATCTCTTACCTAATCCCAAATCGCCCGTTATCCCCCCAACTGTTCTACCAAATGGTTGGGTCACCCGTCAAATTCGAAATTTTGAATCTTCTTCTCCACACAAGATACGTGGAGTAAGCTGGAAATCTGTCCTCATTTCGGGACAGATTGGTCTTCTGGTCCTCATTCATCAAATTTCCACCAGCTAACTCGTCGATTTAAGGTCAAATTTCTGCTATTTAGCGAGTTAACTTCCCCATCCATCACCTAATTAAGCTTATTAAGAGTCTATCTGGGGCCAAATTTTACTACAAAATCCATGGGTAAACGTGCAAACATTGCATGTTTATATGTTGGCTTATAAGATAAAGCCAAACATTCCTAGCATTCCTAGCTGTCGGGTTTTCAAATATCCCGACAGGGGTAGGAACCGAAGGTGGGAATGAGCTCCTTTTTTGTTTGAGGGTGCGTCATGTTCCTGCATCCTTTTAGCCATCGGGGGTCCTATTCAGGAACTCCAGGAGCCCACGGGAGGGCCCTAAACATACCCCCGTCCTTCCTAATCGTCCTTGTCCAGTCCGTCTGTAAAACTTACAAATTTAGCAGAATTCTGTAGGTCTTGTCCCTGTATGTCTTGTTTTTTGTCGTGTCCTTATATACTCTATATATATACATACAATATATCTATATCCCTATATACATACACAAGTACATACAATACTCATGAACACATAAACACACACTACACATGAGACACACAGGCGACCTGAGCGACAGAAAGGTCACCAAAGTTCACACCAGAAACGCGCAGAACAACAACAACAACACAGCAACCACAACAACAACAACAAATACAACACAACCACAGCGACGACAACAGCGACAACCGACCAAAGAAGTCGGTTAGAGAGAGAGAAAAAGGAAAAGAAAAAGCGGAAAAGAAGGGACACGGGAAGGGAGGCGGGACAGGGGTTCCCGGGGGATTTTCGAGGGGCCGGGGTGAAATTCGACAACAACAACAACCACACACAGCAACTACAACAACAACAACACACACTGCACAACCACGGCGACAGCAGCAACGACAACCGACCAAAAAAGTCGGTTAGAAAGAGTAAAAAAGAAAAAGGAAAAACGGAAAAGAAAGGGCACGGGAAGGGTGTCGGGACAGGGGGTTCCCGAGGGAATTTCGAGGGGCTGGGGCGAAATTCGGTCCCAGGACGAAGAACGGGGCCGAACGATACCAAACACGAAGGGGGTAGACGTAGTGGCGGGTCGGGACCCAGTTTTGCGTTCCGACATATATTAGTATACAGGGATTCAGCGGGCATTCATGCGCTAACGGTTGGGCGGAGCGACGCCCGCCGGGCATTGTTGAACTCGCCTTGGAAAGGCGATTCAAAAGAGGGTGATTTCCCTGCCTTAACGGCAGCGGTTAGAGAAGCACTAAAATCATTACAGATAGAGAGAGTGCCGATGGTGGTGGGGCGTTTTTTTCGGCCGTCCCGGGTTAATGGGGCAACGGACGGAGGCCCGCCGGGCATTTTTGGAGAGGTCTCGACGTGGTGAATACAATGAGGGGCGATTTGCCTAGTTTCAAGTTGGGGATAAATTTTCTGTTGGTTTGAACCCACTTTCAGTCGGTGTGCCGAATCGGGAGCGCTTTAACGGGCTGTGGTGGGCTAGCGGGGAGTCGGGCGGAGACCCGCCGTATCTCATTTTGCTGGCCAAAAACAGGCGAGTAGAATGAGGGGTCGCATGACCACACTTAGTGTCAGGGGTCAAGTACGGAGTTGGTGCAAACTAACGGAATTTTATGTTCAATTTTCGTGATGCATTAGAAACAGAAAAATAACTCATACCAAAGCCGATTGACAAGTCAGATCGAGACCAGCCTGGCCTCGTTAGATAGCTAAATGGGTAAACTACTTAAAACACGCATACTTCCACTTGATGATTCGACGACAAAAAGGAAAACCAGTTGTTAGGGCGCGGGTCAGGTCGTTTTGGGGCGTTCAAGATGCTATAACAAGGGAGGGTTTGTCCGGTGGGGGCGGAAAAAAATAGAAGTATCGGGACGGGAAAATCAAGTAGCACACATATACACACACATATATATATATATATCGCTATATGTTCACATATATATTTAGGTCATATCTTCGCGGGACCATGGTCACCAGCCAAACCTAGCGTAATTATTGGCTGTTAATTTGGACTTTCTCCTATTTGTCTCTAGAATATCTCAGGAAATCCTCCAGCGATTTGTAATGTTTTGAGCTCGTTCGAGAGCCCTCAAAATTCTCTACCGAACAGTACTCGGAGCATTTTCGGGAAATCTGAACCGTTGGGCAGTTACGGGCCGATGAACGAGCCCAATGTCCGTTATTTCCGAATAATCGGAAACTACCGTAACCCATTTGTTTGAGCTTACTTTTGCGACCATTAAGCTATAGTTTGCTGGAACCAGGTAAAATTGATAGTCTCGGTTTTGATTACTTCCCCTCCCCATAGATTGACAAAGGCCTCCTATTCCCGGACGGTCTAAATTTTGAAGTTACAACGTGGAAAATAGGGGCTAATGGTCGAGTTCCGTTCTCATTGTCGTAGATATAAATTCTAAAGTTTTAGCCGGATCAAACTTCCTGTGGGCGCCTGCGGGCCCGTCCCAAAATGGCGTACTGCTACAAATTACGATATACAAAGGCAAAAAATATACACATGTATATATTAAGTGCATCAATGACATAATATCAAGCAATGGTAAGCAATACAATTGACAATGACCACGACACCATGCGACCTACGATAATTTGTTCCCATGAACCATATCTTTGTTCAATTTAAGGTACCTTGAAGCAGTTTTAACGCCGGAATCTTGCGAGAATAACGTAACGGACCGGAACGGGCCTGTTACATTAGATCCGGTACCCAACGTAGGTGATTGGTTGGGCCAGGTACACGTTTCCGTACTAGAGCGGGGTTTGACTGAAGCAATCCAACGAATTATCGCTGATAGGAATTTCGTCACCGAGATAGAACCGGTAGACGAAGTAGCAGTACGCACCGTGAGAACAGCAGTCAGTGATAGTTCCGATACGGAAAGCATAGAAATGGGTGATCCCAATGACCCTAACTTATACCGTCGGACCTATGCTGAGATTGAGGCCGAGCAAGCAGCAATGGAACATATTGAGTATCGGACGGACGACTACGAACCTCAAAATCCAAGGACGGTCAGGAATCGGATCCCACTAACCGACCCGTATAGGGAAATAGAACCTTTCTGGCCACCAATAGCGCAGGAACAGGTTACTAGTCAGGAGGCCTTTTCATACATACCAGAACCTGGTAGCCGAGACACGCAGGTAGAGTACGAACAACATACAGTGCCAGTGACCACGATGGAAAGAATAGTGGCTACCAGCGAGGAAGTTCCGTTTGGCGTACCGACTGTAGGTGTTGCAATACTCGAGGGACAACATTTCTACCCAGCAGATATCACGCTATCCACCACGCCGCGCGGAGCCTCTGGGGGAATCGTAGTACCAAGACCATACACCTCAGGGGACCTACGCTACGCAATCATGCTCGCCGCGCAGGACCAACCACTATTCCAATCGCGACCAGCCGAACATATCATGACATCGCGACTACGAGTGCCAATGGAAATGTCCACTAGACCGTAGGAGACTATACAGCAATGCGTCCTTATAGCGCCCCCACCAGCAGCCGCTGACAGGCCCATGTCTCCTCATCAGTGGGTGTTTCGCGAGGCACCCATGACTCAGCCACCTCCAGGGTCACCAATGTCCAGTTACTTGTCGGAGACCTCCGGAGAGGGCACGACAGTAGACGTGAGAGTAGCTGAAGCAGACGACGAATTGACTAGCCAAACCTCACAGGAACCATCTTCAGCCGAGCGGCATGGTCAGGCAGGACAGGAAACATCGAGTAGTGACTCTAGAACGCCTAGTACACGACCAGGAACCTCTGGGTCAATGAGCGAATTCACCCTCGCGGGATCAAGCAGTGAAATACCAGCGCCTCGAAGAGGAACTGGGCGGGCAGTGACACTAAGTACCCCTCCTCGCACCCAAGCGCCGCCTGACGAGCGAAGAACCACGCGAGCACCACCAGACGAGCGAGGAAAATCCCTTGTCGGACGGGCCACGCGACGTAAGCAAATCGTGTTTGCCGAGGAGGTTCAACTATTCAGTTTACCAGCACCGAACAACCGGGACCGTCCACGGTGACCATTACCGAGTTGGTACGCACCACTGCCGCTACGACGTTTTCGGGAATAATATGACTCAGTACCACCCAGGCAACGGCCCCAACCAGGCAACTTTTGCATCGACAGGCTGTAGACCGGGTCTTTAGGCCATATGGCGCAGCATCGGACGAGGAAGTAGGAGACGCATTACGCCGACCCAGACGCGTGACTTTCCAGGGACCAGGAACAACCATTAGCGAGACCACAGGAACCTGAACTAGATTAGCTTCCGCCACACACGCACAATCCACCAGCGTCACCACCTCAATGACTAGCGCACCAATATTAACCCCAAGACCACTTTTGACGGGAGAACGGTCTCCAGGCGGAACTTTACCACCAGCCACGTTCCCAAGCTACCCGTCTAGCCAAGAATTGCACCCCGCCGCTTGGCGACAGCGCGTACCTCGACCACCACCCCACGAGGAATCTGAGTCCGACGAGTCGGACCCGCAAGTGGACTAAACTGCTCAACATAACGGCACGTACCCCGAGGTAGAACCCAAATTCCCCGCAAAACCTAGAACAAGGGTGAAAGTTAAGGCAGACCTAATTTTCATCCATACCATGTAAATTTACCAGTGCTTCCTCCATTTCAGATGCGCCGTAGCTACAGCCACAACGACCTCCGTGCGCCCCGACTTCCGCAAAGAGTGCTACATGCGTCAGCGTTGTGCGATGGACACCGTTATCCGACTGTTTCCCAAAGCCACATGACCAGCTCACGCTTTTGGGACGCGGTCGCACTAAAGCGCTCAAACCGGACCACGCTGGCGAACGAACATTATCTACATGGTGGCTTCAAACACAACGGTCGTCAGCTCGGTAGCGCCACCGAACACTTCTAACAATCTTGGAGTTGTTGGGCTTCGTCATTATGGTCGCTAACATACTGGACCAGCGGATGTCGCCTACGGAGGTCAAACTACGCAGCGTAGCCCTCCTCCGCACCCTGCCAGCAAACACTCGACGGTGGCTCGGGTCGTACCAGCCACACGTAATGCGCCCAATCTTGCTGGCGAAATTCCAGGAGCTCGACTACTGGGAGGAGCTGGACGATTCGGGCCACAAACCGCTCCTAAACGAGGCATTCGACAACTTTTGGGGCACGGGTGTCCACCGGAGCGAGTGTGGTGCGGATCAACCGGCGCACTACAACGTATTGGGCCATTTGCTGTGCGACATTCGGTCCTTCCACCGCGACCGTTTCGTGCGATGGCCGAGAACCATTGTCGTCGGTGACGAGCGCGCCCTGTCCTTGCTGGACGTGGCCGACGATCACAATCGGATAACTTTCGTGCGGCCCGGGCTCAACATGATATCGCTAATCCACTGGGCGAACGCGTTCCTGACGCCACAAACGGATTGCGTTATCATCATAGGCGGCTACCGGGACGTTTGACACTTGCCTAACAAGGCCTTCTCGCCAGGCGCCTACCTCAAGCGGATCAAGCGCCACCTAATGGTTCTCGAACAACGTCTCCGGGCAGACTTGGCCGTTGTCAGCGCAGCACCGGCGCCACACTGGGACGACTTCAAGGTCGATAGTACAGCGTGGTTCAACGAACTAACCGAGCGGAGAACGCGGATGGTGGATGGACAACACGCGCTCATGAGCGTCATCATGCTAAATTGGCCCGCGGCGCTGAGGGGAACCGAGGCCTGGGATGCGATCGGCCCATTCAATCGGGGCGAAGAGCGCCAACGGTGGACTGAGACGGTGGTCTATCCGCCGTTCTGGCCGCAACTTCGCGACTGGACTGAAGGACTGATCCGGCGCACGGACATGTTTTGGCGCATGGGTGAGGCTCACCTATATAACCAAGCTGAACCCTGGCAAGAGTAAGGCCGTACCAATCAAAACGGGACAAAACGGGGAGGGGAAGAGGTGACCGTTTTGGGGAAATAAGAGGGACGCGCAGAGTAGCAGCTACGAGTCAATGCGTAGGTAGGGTCGAGTAGAAAGGGCTAACCAGCGAGCGACTAGCGGAATAGAGCGACCCTATACAACGACGACCCAAATATCTATGTGACTTTATTCTTGCAGATAGCCAGCACCTCGCAACCGCGACGCAGCGACGAAGCCGAGCAGACTCGGAGGCGATCCAGCGGACGCGTATCGGTGAGTGGGCCATTCGCCCCACCAGAGTCGGCGTGGTTCCAGCTTCCGGCGATCCCGACTTACCGTGTAGATTTAACCAAGCCATACGTGACATTTTTATCCCACGGTACCGAATGGCCGGTTCTGTCGAATATGCACGAAGCGCCAGCACCATTCTCTCACGACGGCAACACCTTGACAACCGTCGAGAAACACTACCAAGTACATGTGCTCTCGCTGTTGGAACTGACCGACGCCGTCCGGGAACTGTTACTCATGACCGGCACCCCGCTGCAGCTCAAAACTCGAGCTCGAGAACTAAAGAATGAGCTCATTGACGGTGTTACCCAGGCCCGTCTCAAGCATATCATGAGGCCAATCCTGCTCAGTAAGTTCGCTATACCGGAATATGCGCGAATTCTGCGACCCACCGACGACCAGCAGCTGTTAGAGGCCACCACGGACAATTTGTGGGGCGTCGGGCGCACAAATCACCAGCTACAGCAGCAGGAAGCCCCGACGGGTTGCCACAATGTCATGGGCAGGCTACTCGAAGAGATACGAGAATACCGCGCCACTGGCCACGCGCGATGGCCTAGAACAATCGTAGTCGGCGACGCCTTGGCGCTGCCGATCCTAGAGATGGCCACCGAAAATAAATGTATTGTCAACGGATGGCCAGGATCCACAATAGTACGTTTGCTGCAATTGGCCAATGCCATCTTAACCCCGCAGACTAGCTGCATCGTCATACTCGGCGGGTTCCAATACATCTACCGCAAGGCACCAATGGAGCAGCTCCACGCGTCCTTGCCGAACGCCGCCTTTCGCAAATTCAACCGGCACTTAGACGTGCTTTCCCGTCGAGTTGCAACCACCACCGCCATTGTTATAGCTTCACCGGCACCGCGATGGGCCGCTACCAATCAGGACGCTTTGTCATGGACGGCCGAACTCAAGCAACTCATGGCTAACCATCGACGACAGCATGACACCTTCCACAACGTTTACATGCCCTCCTGGCCGGTCGCGTTCCACAGTGCAGACGCGTGGGAACGGGACGAGCCACACATGGAATGGCAAGAAAGACCACAGTTTGACGAGCCGATGGTGTCGCATTATTATCGGCGGAACTTGCATGAGTGGGTGAGCCGTTTAGTTATGGACGCCGAGCTAAGACGCTTAACGCATTAAGGGCTATACTAAACGCGTGAAAGCAAAGCGAGGACGGCACTGCAAGAGTATAGGTTAAGGCGAGGGCTAACCGAAAATTACGAAGGAGCCCCAACTAAATCTAGTGGCAGCGAGCGGCAGCGAAAGCGCGCGGAACTGAGCGATGCAAAATTTCTTAGGAAACATTATTCGAAGCTAGTTTAGTCGGAAGCACTGCTAACATAAAACAACCCAAACTAAATTAACCTAGTACCGAAACTCAGAAAATACGAAATCTATTTTTCTCCCTGCAAAGTCTACAGAACCATGGAAACTTCAAAAATTATTTGCGATTTTACAGGGAACTCCTGGGTCAGGCACTCTGGCAGCCCGGACCCTTTCCTGGGGGTAACCATAATACCAATTAAGCCCTTGGAGGTACGTGCCGCTCAAAGATGTACATATATATGAGTATGTTTGTCATATAAATATAAAATGTATCTTGCGTAGAGGATGATGTATACATATATAGGGGGAAACAACGCGAAAAAGGGAACTTCACATGAATTTAAATCTTACTTTACCGTTTAGCCCATAAGGAAAAATTTCAAAAATTTCCGGAAAATAAGGGAGCAGGGGCGACGTTTTCACGTTTTCTTGATCGGACAACACTAAGTCGCCCTTTCTGCCCTGAAATTTATAAAATTCTTACGGAAATTTTACACAAATCTTACTGAAATTTATCAAATTATTTACCAAATTTACCAATTTTTACGGAAATTCTAGAAATCTGGCAAATTTTTTTCCAAATCTTCTGCAAATTTTCGCAAATTTTCACGCATGATTTTTAAAACCGTTAAAAATTTTACGTAAATTACATAACAATCTTCATTTTTCAAGCTAAATCGAATAACGGGCTGTACATCTACGGATCTAAGGCAAAACTTCACACAAACTCATCTTTCCATTCGATTTACACTTCTGCCCTAAGTAAGGAGTCTAATAAATCCAAAAAATTTTAAGAGATGTAACAGCCCAATTTCATGAAGACGGTAAAACGCGTGAAACGCACCAAATTTCGTAGGGAATAAGGGAATGGACGACCGGACACTGGTGGAGTGTGGCCTCCTTATAAAATGATAATTGTGTAGTGTTATTACTGTTGTCATAAAAATAAACAATTGTACCTCGTTTATACTGTATTTGTAAGGTCACACTCTACCGCCCGTGGGTGCACGGGGTGATTTTGGCACCAAATACGCAAGACTGGTATCATGAGTAGGGGTGTCCGGTCGATCCTCGTGAAATAATTTGATGCCGTACTGTGTATATAAAACGTTTGTGCCTTATATTATACATGATGTTGTAACTGTGCGAAGTACGGACGGGTGTGCGTTCGGAGAGGCCAGGGACCAATGGTTATTACAGAAATTTTGTGCATTCAAGAAAAATGGTCGCCTCCGGCCTGATCCCGGCGCACACGTCGAAGGTCATTATTGCCTAATATCTGCTGTGCGTTAATACTCGTTTCATATATGGTGTATTTACGCATTATGTTTGGTGTGAGAATACTAGGACGAGCTCAGGAAATTCGTAAGTGATCGAAATCCTCGGCCTAGGCGAACTGAAATAGAGCACCTCAGGACACAAAAAATTTCTAAGACATTATTTTAGGGTGCGACTCCAAAAGTTCAATTTTGGCTCTTCTGCTAAACCTAGGGGAACGAGGGTGACTGAACTTCCTAAGGACCCTCCTGGGGTGTCAAATTGCCCCGGCGGGTCAGAAAATTCGGATCCTCTAGATACTTATGGACCCCCGAACAGGCGCTTACGCCTCCCATTTTCTACGTCTAAAGGGACACCCAACATAACCAAAAGTCCTCGATTTTTGGAGCCCGGGACACTTATCGGGTCTCACCTTAACCGTTTAGTCGAAAACCGGGGCCGACCTCCCCCATGGGGCCGCTCAGGATCTCCGAAACTCAAACGAGACACCAAAATTTGGAACATTTTCCTCCTAAATCGGCCTCTGACAGGCCTCCTATAAAAGATATATTAAATTTTAACGTTTCATCAGTAGCCGGCCTGCCAGCGCATGATTCTGGTCCTACTGGTTTTTGATCTCGAGATATCGGCAAAAACGTGCCGATGTCCCTATGACAAAACGGCGCCCTGAGCGCCGTTTTATATTGCCCTAAAATTTTTCTCGCACCGACCAGGGCGAGGTTTAGTTGTTTACGGGCTTTCTTGGCACATTTCGGCCACTGCCCAGCTAATACAACAGCGAAGAATTTTCTCTTTGTTTTTGCAGTGCCGCCGCCGCCTGTGTTTGCCGATAACTGTTTCGAAAAAATATGTTTAACATGGGAGTTGTCCGAATGTTTATGTCGTGTAGGCGCAGTTCAGAGAGAGTTGTATAAATGTAGTTGTAATAGTTGTAGAAATGTTGTGTTACTGGTTTTGCGATAGTGCCTTGTTTTAATTTTAAAATTCTGAAACTCTCAGTTAAAAGGGACAGGGAAGAGAGGATGGGGTGACATTTAGGGTATAAAAAGAACTGTTCCAGCTCGGAGAAGGGACCAGTCGAGTCGTTATCATTCAAAATTTGGTCGGGTTTTGGTGGCTGTCGCCAGTTTTGGGGTTTTCTCCTTTTGTTTTTGCTTCGTTCTTCCAGTTTTCCGTTCGCCCGGGTGGGCTCTTCAGCATGCAGCCGTGTGGAAGAGGCCCGCCCGAGGCTTTCTTTCGTCGTTTGATTTTGCCCGAGCTTAGGACAAGGGACAGACAGCCCGTGCGGGTGCTGGGGTGTCCGTCGGATGCCCCGTGCTCCCGTAAGTGTTGCGCCCACGCTGTGCGATTGAACTAGATAATTTAAGGAAAATTTAGGGTTAGGAACGGTGGCAGAATTCTGCAGGAGCGACGTGTGGATAAGTCTAAAGCTAAGGCGCTGCTAACAACTTCGGGTTGTGGGGTCCCGCGCTTCTAAAAGAGCCCAAACGGAGCTCACAGGACACTATTTCGTCATCCCAATCGGGGTTGTTATCCGTTGGAAATTTCACGACAAACCATTAAAGGTCGCCTCAAATCCTTTTCGTCACACAAAGAAAGAAAGAGTAAAAGGCTAGTTCGCAGTACGGGGATTCGCCACGTACGTACCGTGGGGATATGGGTCCCGTGCGTGGGGCCCGGAACTCAGCATCCACCGCGTAGTATATATATAGGCGTACGTTTGTGTGCACCCAATTGGGTGATACTTTTGTTTCAGGATCGTGTTTTTATGTTTATTCAAATAAGGAAACCAAAGAATAAAATTTTGCGTGTGGATTAAGTAGGCGAACTAGATTGATTCAAATCAGGCCCCGTTGCAAGACAAATATGTGCCCCACTAAGGCGTTCAATGTTGATTGATGTAGGTCCCCTGTGCTCCTCTAGCTCGCTAACCCAACAGCGCTCGCTCGCGCCATGCCGCTTCCCCGTTGCCATGTCGTCGCTCCCCGCCCAAGCAGCTGTTTTGGTCTTGCCAGAATTAAATGTTGGCCAGCCTACCCGCAGCGCTCCCCCAGCCCCGCACCCCATCCGTTCGTCGTTGGCAACGAGTCTTGGTACAAGTTCTTGAGCCTTAACGCCAACGTCCATCCGTTTTCTTGGAGATATATATTAGCCCGAGCAGGCTCAGCGTGTCCGACTTTAAGCTGAACTAAGAGGACGCGGCCTCAACTCCAAGTACTCGGACCCAAGGGTTGCGGAATGATCCTTAGGCTCACCAAAATCATTATAAAATGGGCTCAGCCGTTAGGAAATTCTGGTCCTGGCATAGGGCATAAGATTCGACAACCGAACACGAGGGAAAGACGGGTCAGCCTTATTGCCTGTGAGCAGGCTTAGGGGATGATCCTCCCTCAGGGGGACCTCCATGCCACTAGACACGTGGGCCAACATAGGGGCCAGGCCGAACACCCTGGTAAACCCGCCGCCAGCCTGCTAAGCTAAGCGGTTCCCATCGGTCAGACCGGGGTCCACTGGGGAATCGTGTAAGCCGGGGCTGTCCGGGCACCACCATGAAAAGCGAAAGTGGTGCAGCTGGGATCCCTTAGCGCCACAACTGGCGCTAGTACAAAGTACACACAGTGATGTTACAGGCAAACATAAAATACATAAACAGAGTGTCCTTAATCTTTTCATATATAAGTAATGTGATAGTCGAACAGAACAAGGTTTTTGAGCTGTCCTCATATGTGGACACTGGGCGTTAAAGGGCTAAGACAGTCGGGAAACCCCTAAAGATGACATGGCCTATTATTATTAACCTTTGATTAAATGAAACCTGGCGTTTGGTGAATTCTAGAGCCGTCAAAACAATTTCTGGAATTCTTTGAAGTACATCGCCTTTGTAAAACTTTGCAACGCTTTTAAAACGTGGAAAATGTTGCACTGATTCTGCAGTGTAAACAGAGCAGCTACGCTTTTAATACTCAACCTCATCCCGTCTGCTTAAAATTCTGCAACACTTTTAAAACGTGGAAAATGTTGCGCTGTTTCCTCAGTGTAAACAAACCAGCGGGGCTTTTACCTCAACCATATCCCATATCCTTCAACCTTTGCGCATACTGCTCGTCGTGACTACCGTCTTAACCTTTTCCCGCACAGAATTACACAGTCGTGACAATGTATGTTGCGACGATCTATTACTCGAGTTTGTCGCACTGCGTGCGTTTGGACATGTGTTGCTGTTTTCACGCTATGTGAGGTTGGTTGAAACCAAACAGCAGATCTTAGTTAAAGTAACGGCTAACGCACGCGGCTCATATTCGTATGATCCAGGTTTAATCCTAAGATGATCAAAAGTTTGTTCAGCATTATACGAAATGCACAATAATCTATGTGGCAAAAAGTTAATCATAAATAGTTAGTCTATATCTCAATGAAATTTTTCCCGCGTGGAGCCATGTATTTGTAATAGCAGGGTTGCTTAAGTTTTCGAGCAACTCCTAAGCGTTGGATAACTCACAAGAATCCCTATATGAATGATCCAAGCTTAATCCGACGCTAGGGCAAAAGTTTGTTTAATATTATAAGAAATGTAAGAAACATGCTTTCGACGAACCATCTACCGGTCTCCGCCAGTAAGTATTTTTAGGATGTCCAAAGTGTTTGCATACATGGTTAAGAACTTAGGATATTCAATTGTATAAGAATTAATATTCTAACCTAGTCTACCTACACCTACATAGCTAGACATTGTTTCATAACTTTAGAAAAGGGAAATGTTGATTTATGTTGGTATCGGGGGTCTAGAAGAGTAGGCTACTGTTTGGGTTCTACCAGATTACCAGGTGCGTTTCCTTTCCAAACCAGTCCCCAAATCCTAAAATTTATCAAAAACCCCGGAGGATTACCAATTCATTTATTATATCCCTTCCTCCCCTGGGTTTTCCCTTTCTGTTTTCCTTGCTTTAGTCTTTTCAAATGCTAATTTAACATAATTAGCATTTGTTTTTCGTTTTAGCTAACATAAGTTAGCTTCGATTTTTTGTTTTTTCAGTCTTGAGCAAGTTTGTTCCCAGTTAGGTGACATCTACGTAAGCGCCTTGGCAGATTTTACACTATATACTTGCTTCTACGTTCACCAAGAATTTTTGGTGAATGGTCCTACGGTTATGACAATGTTGGCTTTTATTTAACGATTTTTCTTGTTTTATTTATTGTTTGATTTGATTACCTAGCCAGCACGTTATGCCTTTATTTAAATTTTAAAGCTAATTTAACAAGTTTCGTAAGCTGTGCAAGATTCAATCACTAATGCTTTTCTAAGGATTTCACGTATAACCTATGATTCTTTGTAAGTGAATACCTGTCACGGACTTCTCACTTCAGTGGAATAGTGAATATATCGCCTTGTTAAAAGTTAACGTTGAGTTACCAAGGTAACTCCACAAATTGGTATCTTATTCCTATAATAATTTATATTATTCCTACTATTATTCCCATTTAAAAATCGAGCGAGCACGAGCGCAACCATAAACAATAACTGCCCTCCCTTTAGAGTTCCAAAGGGAAATGCCATAACTGAGTAACAATCCGTGGAGTTATTCGGGACTGAAATACGTGAGCATACGAGTGGCTGAGTTCGGGAAGTGACAAACCAAGTAATAAATTGGGAACTTGAGAGTAGCGGAAGTGGGAACGTTAAAATAATGTCAAGTATTGGCGTAAATCTAAGACCTTAGGATACGGTAATTAAATAAGCGTACCAAAACGTTTTTGTATGATCACTCCCTGGGTGTCTATGCGCCCGAATATGCTCGTTGACCCTTTGCGAGAAATACCGATTTTCAAGTTTCGTCGTGTTGCTGCGTGCTTTTGCCTTACAACAACTGTCGATTAGGTTATCATATACGATGCTTTTGCTGTATAGGGTACAAATTGACTATACTTTAGTTAGGGAACGACCGAATACCTAATTTTACCGAATACCGAATAGTTGTTCGCAACACCTATGTATGATGAGAAATCTATAACTCTATAAATCCACCACTGTATGTACGTGCACCATGCAACAAGTCGTTTTGGGTTGTGTTACTGAGTCAGCGATAGTTTTTGTTCGATGAATTTTTTTGCTTTGTGCTCTCGTTTGTTAGGTTGAAGTTATAATTTTGTTTTTTATTGATTTTTTTTATAACTTCATCATATGGACAACGGCGATAATTGGTGCGTGAAGTCATATCGTTAAAAAAAGGACGGCTCAGTGCGTGGTGTTCGGGGGCGGTAGACTTAGGGTTAGGCTTATATAGGTATGTAGAACGGCATAGCATGATGTCTCGCTTCTCCTTAAGAGAGGAGGCTCGATGAGTAATGCCCTTTCAGCCTTTAGTTTGAGGGGTTAATTTGGACTGCCTTTTCTTTTTAGCGTTAATAAATTCCACAAGTACATTCCACAAGTATAATAAAAAATAATATAAAGTATGAGCTCTAAACGTAGTAATATTTGGAAATATTTTGACGCTAATAGACGTGAAACAACTGCAACATGTAAAACATGCAAATCTAAAATATCGGAAGGAGGGAAGGAACCGAAAAGTTTCACCATAATCAGCTATGGTCAATCATCTGCGCAATAAACACCATGAGGCATATAGGGACTTTTCTAAGACTGACGATCCGCCAGTGGAAGAGGCTGCTCCTGTTGGCACATCTAAGTCCTCCGAAAGTCCTGAGGGTAATAAATCCTGGTTTGTCCGCGGTAAAAAGATCGACATGAATTCTGATAAAGCATCTCAGATTCCCAAAAGAATCGGTGAAATGATTGCTTGTGACAATCAGCCATTCTCGATTGTGAACGACACAGGCTTCAGACGGCTCATGAATCTTCTGCAACTTATATATTCTATATATATATACCGTCTGAAAAATATTTCCGAGAAACAGTGGTGCTGAACAGTGGTTTGCAGCATCATTATCAGGACTCCAGCCGCAAAATTAGGATATCTGGTGGGCAGATTTTGACTCTATTTTTTAACTAACAGCGGCCAGGCAACTATTCGGTATTCGGCCGAATATTGCCAACTATTCGGCCGAATACCGAATATTCGGTCGTTCCCTAACTATAGTTTTTCATAGGGTTTCAAGGGTGTTACAAGGGTTTTAGCATAGTACGTATATATACATCAAACATAAAGCCTGTTACAAGTGATTACACAAAATTGCCAGCCTTTAAGACCGCGTTCGCTTCGTTTTATGCTCGGTTTCGAGTTACTAGTAGGTATATTACCGTGCTTTTAGATATTTCGTTAGTACTTTGACGTATAATAGTTACACAAAATGTATAACGGAATTGGTCTTACGACGGCGCGTGGTTCTGGAACGAACGGATACGTCCAGAGAAACCTCTCTTATATTAGACCTAGCAAAGTAATCACAACTAACTGCCTTGATTATTTACGTGTTTGGTTGTTATGCGTATAATGCTTCACGATGTGTGGTGCAATAAAATTTGAATCCGGTTCGGCATACAGCGTAAATTTAGCGTTGCTGTTTTAACTGGATATTGGTTTTAGCCATGCACTCCGGGGTATCCCCCCGTTTACTCCCTGTGGTGGGACCTGGGTGCGTCGAATCGGAATAAAACCTCCAAAACGCACATCTAGAGTATTGCAGCTTTCATATGAGCCCATCTTGTCCCATAAGATAACAAAGTCCTGTTTATAGATAAAAATAAACGGACGTCCATATTTTTCACCATAGTGCGGACTAGTGAGAATTCTTCGATTCCGGAGCTAGTTTTTCTCGATCTCCGAATTCAAATTATAAACGATGCCACAGTCTAGCTAAAGTCATTGTTATCCTGTAGAACCATAGCCTTAGTCCGAGCCCCAAACACGGCCAAGCTTCCGAATACGAAAGTAACTTCCAAAAGTCACCAAGTATACGATATTTGTGTTGTGTATTTAACGTGTTGTACAAGACATAAAATCATTAAAGTGCAGCGGCTAGATATATTTTGAACCACGCTTTTATACAGCGAGGCGACGATGTTATGCCCATGTAATGTACATGTTTGAAAGTTGGGCTTACAGGTAACACTGGGTGTAAGTATTTACAGTAATTTATTGGTGAGTGTTGCAATAAAAATTGGTTGAACATGATCATGATGTGGCAAGTAATTTTTACAGCTTCTGAGCATATATACCAAATTAAACTAAACGGTTTTGAATCTGATTGTCGTTATCGTCACATTTTACAGCAGTTCCTAAGCCATGCTGACTAATGAACTTATAAAGCGCTGTTCGCTGCTGCATTTCGCATTCCAAACTCAATGCCCATACAGCCCCAGCTATCATAAAATCAAGAGCGTACCTAATGGATTCACTACTCTCGGTCGGTCTTATGAAGCTGCGGAGCTTCGCAAGCCGCAAGAACGCTTCACAGGATGTGTTAGGGTCCTGCCGGATGGGTTGCGTACGTAGTCTACGTGGTACTAGCTTTGGGATCGCCAGGGAGGTTGGCTCCGTCACCTGCTCCAGGCCAAGGAAACCACATATGCCGGTATTCTCTATCTATGTGCCACCTGAAAGTGTCGATTAGTATTATTTATGGTAAGTCTGAACGCAGATCGTCGACTGGGACAACGATTTCAAACCGTTTTGGTACATATAGGTACATATGGCATCAACAAACGCAAGAACACATGGGTATTTAATTATTATTCATTGACAAGTTAATTGAATACACGTTCGGTTAGGAGATAAGGCAATACGGTCATGCTATTAAAAATGAGCATACACTTACTTAACCAAGTGGTATCATGGTTACAACACAAGGACAAAATTTACGCAGTTGATAAATGGGTTAGTTCAAACCTTGGGTCGTAGCGTTCTTAATTGAATGTCGGCAGCCATATGTTAGATCGATTTCATCGACTTTGATAAACCTTTTGATGATGGCTCCGTTTACGATCCCACAAGAAATTCTGGTCAAACAGAAAGTGGATCGTACGATACAGTTAATCGGGTACGTATGGAAGACTGATTGCTTGATAACAAAACACCATTCGGCTGGTTCAGGTAAGCTGAAGGCTGTTAAGAAATAGGAAAATGTTGAGGTCATTGTCCGAGTCTGCTCGGGGAACAAACCAGAAACACGAAGGTTAGAATGTGACTCGCCTATACCTATCCTACTCTACTATGGATTAATTGCGGTTACACAATATACGGATATACTGGGCTCTCCATTCGCTGAAAATTTTGCTAGGGCTTACTTGTTACGAACGGGGGGGGGCGATTTTGCCAAGGCGCATTTTGCCAAGAGAAAAACGGTTAAAAATGTCAAAAACGCTTTTGATGGAGAGAAAAAGCGATTTTGAAACAAATTGTGACAAAATTTGCGAAATTTTTGGCTTTAGAACGGAATTTTAGCACAAATTTTGATAAAGTTATATGTACTTTGGACCGATTGGAAACAAAAAAAAATTCCAAGAGGCGGTGAACCGGAGGAGCCCAAAATTTTCCCAGAGACATAAACCGGGGACACCTGTCCTGAGCCAGGGGGAAGCGAAATTGCCAGGCCCCTCACTCCCCCAAATTGGAGAGACCAGGATATGTAGTGTATATATACATAATATGTATATATTAGTATACAACAGTTATGGTATCATACAACAGAGATAAATATATATGACAACACCATAATGTGGTACGAATCCTAAACCGTGCGATTCATTCTAATAACGTGACCTGACATTGAATTTCCGTTCACCTTTAGCAGATGCTCTTAAATCCTAAATAGTTACACTGGATTTCCTTGTTAATTCTAATTTGTTTCAGGTGAAACAAGCATGATTGTTCTTGGGTAAGGGTTTGTAGCTCCCGGGAACACCTTTATGGGAAATTTTAAGCGTCATATAGTTTTAGCATTGTACTTTATACGGCTCAACTCAAACTTTTCTGATTGACCTGAATTTATTGAAAATGTGCGAGCAGTATCACAGTTGGTCTCATTTATAGCATTCTGATTAGAAAGCTATCATCATTATCATCTAACTGATGGGCACTGTTTGTACAACGCTAGCCTAAACAGTGTCTCTGACCACTAATCAGAATATTACCTTCTATTGTGATTTTGTCTTAGAAATATATAAACCAATAATTTCAAGTTTCCTACGGAACAACATGTAACAAACGTGTGTGTTGTAAAGGGAGGCGACTGGAGACAGACCAAAAGTGTTTATTCTACGCTCTATGCAAGCATACTTAGTTACAAGCACATTCAATTTGACGCAGTATACTCAAGGGTGTA
The DNA here is from genome assembly GCA_030248225.1 of Trileptium ribeirensis. Classification (NCBI taxonomy): domain Eukaryota; kingdom Metazoa; phylum Nematoda; class Enoplea; order Enoplida; family Thoracostomopsidae; genus Trileptium; species Trileptium ribeirensis. The sequence goes on from JASANE010001195.1 coordinate 28,830, forward strand.
TAGTGGAAGGCATTTTTTTCTCTTGGTGTCCATAAACCGACAGATTGATCAATAAATAACCATTATTAGGGTTCCTCAGTCTCTTTAAAGTTTAAGAAAGGTAATAATGTCATCGCAATACATTAAGTTTAATGCAAAAGTTATTTTCAACACATTTTAAATCCACTATACCTTCATTTCCTCCTTTATCTGCTTTACTATATATAAGTTTCGAAGATCAGGTTCCGGATCCGGTTTAAATGGATGGTTCCGATTGCTGGTTCCCGTTTCGCTTATTCCCGGCTGGTGGGAGTTTTGAATTACACACAATTTAAGCCATAGTTGGGGCATCCCATTTTCGAGTCAACTGGCTCATGAACCCGGTTGAATTTTCTCAACCATAGGGTTCTATTTGAAAGATTAACTACTTCAAAGTTTTAGAAAAATTCCTAGAAGGAATTTTGCACAAGAATATTTTAATTAATTTAGGTTAGATTTTTTCACCATTTTCAGGGTGCAAATTCGGTACGACCTAAACGCAGTAAAATGTATGTGTGCTATATAAATCGCGTGCAAGACCTACGAAAATTGTGCCAAATCGAAATATAGCAAGGATCAGTACGTGTTCGGTTTAAATATTCTATTAGTAAAATCTTTATCTAACCTTGGTCGGCTTAAATTTAATCTCTCAGCCCATAATTCGACTCAGAGAATCATGTAAAATTATTCTTCGCACTTGATCATGACCCAGGGGAATTCAGAATGGTTTCGGCTGGCGTGAAAAGTTTTTACAGGTTGATTGGGGTTGGCTCCTACCAAAGACGGACAACGGAGGACGGGACGAGACGGGCGAGCAGAAAAGAAACGAGAGCGGATACAATAGCATCATATTACAACAACGTTTAAGTTTGACAATGGCTAGTCCGTAACTCCTCTAAACACCCTCTCCCATACACACACCTGCAAGTTTTAATTTAGGACTGTTGCCGTAAAGCGGTTGCGGTCCCAATCCAAATTAAATTCCTTTGGGATTAAAGCAATTAAATCGATCGTTAATAATAAGGAGCGTATCTAGTGGGACCCAATTTTGGCAGTCCATCCCGGCCCCCAAATCTCAGCAAAATCGCCATTTTTTGCGACGATTTGTCCTATTTTCCAGGAAGATTAATCCTCTCAGCTGTCATCTCCATTAAGCAGAAGCTTTTTCAAACTTTTTTAACAAAACGAATTCTAATTTATGTAATAATTATTATAAATTATTAATTTTAATATTATTACACTGTTTACTTAATTAATATATAATACTAAGTACGTATATATATAGGTTGTTTTATTTTATTATTAAATGATCCGCTAGACAGATATATACATAAATGTATATTCGTATACCAACATGTAAAATTATTCTATTCGTTTATATTTACTTATATATAAATGATCTATATAATATTTATAAATGAATAATTCAATTATAGACTGATTGATCAATAAATATCAGGGAGTAACTGGAATTTCAGTTCCGGTTCCGGCGAAAATCCTGTTCCGGTTGCGTTCCGGCAAAAGGCAAAAACCATACTGGAACTGGAATTCCGGTTTAAAAATTTTGTTTACAATTGTCCACATTTTCGCTTCATCTGTGGTTCAAACTTGTAATATATGCACAGTGCTTAGTGACAAGTCAACCAAACAAAAGTACAGATTAACTCCGGAAAATGCATGTGAAACGTAAGTAGGACACATAATTTCAGTAGGAATTTTTCATCTTGATCCTGCAGAAGTTTGTTAACAATAAGCTAAGTCGGTGCTTGTAACAGTTATTTCACTTAATCAGAAGTCTGCGGCGTGTGTTATAATTAAACCGGTCTAACTCGATAATAGAGTACGGGTTATTTAGAAGTACAGAAGTAGTTAGGTGTAAGCTTGGCTAACATAAATTGCGTCAAGCACCAGCCAGTGCGCTTTTAAACTTTGTAAATTAGTTCATGTTGGGGTAAAGTAACAGATGTGCAACGCAGCCAGAAACTGCATTCTTGGTAATGAACTGTGTTTATTGACAGTGTGCGAGCAGTATCACAGTTTGTCTCATTATGATCAAGAAGTCATGAACATTATCATCTCGCTGAGGGCACTGGTTAATCAACGCTAGCCTAAATATTATGTATGACCACTGGCCAGAAATTTATTGCATATATGCCTTATTATATTTTATTTTAAAATCATATAAACTAACATTTCAAGTTTCCTACCTAATAACAAGTAACAAACCTATGTCCAGTAAATGTGCGCGGGAGGAGCCATAACCAACTGTTGATTCTACGCATTACCCAAGGTGGTATAGTGAAAAGCATGTATTTGCTCTGGGTGTCCAAAAACAGACATACTGGTCGATAAATAAACGTTATTAGCTACCCCAGTCTCTTCAAAATTTCAGAGAGGCAATAATGTCATCACAATACATAAAGCTTAATGTAAAAGTAATGTTACTGCATTTTAAATCAACTGTACCTTTATTTCTATCTTCATCTGTTTTACTATATGTAAGTTTCGATCCGGATCCGGTTTAAAAGGCCGGTTCCGATTGCTGCTTCCGGTTATTCTATGATAAATATATTAATAAACTTATGTTTTAATACTACATTTATAAATCTACTACTATATTTATTAATAGTACAGTTTATTATAAATAAACTGTACTATTAATATTAAATTTATTAATACATCACATATATCTAAATACGTATATATTTATATCAGGGAGTAACCGGAATTCCGGTTCCGGCAAAAGCCGTGTTCCGGTTGCGGTTCTGGCAAAAGGCAAAAACCATACCGGAACCGGAATTCCGGCTTAAATATTTTGTTTGAAATTTTCCGTATTTTTTCTTCATCTAGGGTCCAAACATTTTTTGGGTCCACAGGTGGGTTTTGGCCCAAATATTTTTACATAGACCCAGAGCAATGTAATATATACACAACTATCAAGTTGCAATACAACCACACAAAAGAAAAAATTAATGCAGCAAACTGCTGTGTGAAACATTAGTAGGACAAGTCATTTTAGCACGAATTTTTCATCTTAACTGTGCAGGAATTTGTTAACAAAAAAAGCCACATCGATGCTTGTAGCAGCTGTTTTACGCATTCAGAAGTCTTCGTGGTAAGTTTGAATTAAAACGGTCCAACTCGGTAACAGCGTTCGGATTATTTAGAAGTACTTAGCTGTAAGCTTGGCTAACATAAATTGCATCGAGCACTAGCCAGTGCGTTAGTAAACTTTGTAAGTCAGTCTACAATGAAGTAAGGTAACATGTCTGCAACGCAGCCAAAAACTGTGTTCTTGTCAATGAACTGTATTTATTGAAGCTGTGCGAGCAATATAACTGTTTGTCTCATTTGTAGCATTCTGATCAGAAAGCTGCCTGGCACTGGATGTCCAACGGTAGCCTAAACAATGTCTCTGTCCACTGATCAGAAAATTATAGTATACCTTATTATATTTTCCTTTAGAACCATATATGCCAATAATTTCAAGTTGCCTACAGAATAATACGTAACAAACGTATAAGTAGTAAAGGGAGGCGATTGGAGACATAGCGAACGCGTTTAGACTATGCTCTATGAAAGCAGGTTTAGTTACAAGTATATACATTCAGTTTGACGCAATTTACGCAAGGCTATATAGTGGAAACATTTTTTGCTTTGGGGGTCCAAAAACCTAGGTATTGACCGATAAATAAACATTAGTTTCCTCAGTCTCTTCAAAGTTCCAGAGAGCCAATAATACCATCGCAATACATTAAATTTTAATGTAAACGTTATTTTTAATACATTTTAAATCTATTGTACCTTCATTTCTTCCCTCATCTATATTATTATATATAACTTACGAAGACCAGGTCCCGGATCCTTTTTAAATAGGCGGTTCCGGTTGTTGGTTCCGGCTCCGGTAATTTCATGATTTATATATGTAAATTATACTACTTATTGTTCACTTAATTAACATATTAATAACTATAGTTTTAATAATAAATTTATAAGTTTACTAACTATTTATTTAATAAATAAATTAATATTTTATATTAACTTATATGTATTTATTTTAGTCGTAGACAGACATATAAACATATAAGTTTAGCATTCTACGCAAAAACAAACACGGGAGTGGGACACGAAAAAGGGCTCTCAATTGCTTGCCCAGGGGATAATCGAGCTACGGACCTCGGATTTGAACCCGACTCCTCCAGCCGGTCATTTGGATACCCAATAATATAAGGTTCACACTGAAAAGGGGGACACAAAGTTTACGGTAAAAAGACCAAAGATTACCGGAGCCTCCAACGGGTATTAGAGTATTTAATGTAACTATATATATATATATTAATTATTAAAATAACTATTTCTAATTTGACCGAACACCCATTTTTCAAGGGTATTCCCAATAATCCCTTTAGGGTTTCTGATCAGATTGGACCGGGGTCACTGGAAAGACCCAAAAAGTTTTGTACCAGAAAATACTGTTGGAGTTGATATAAATATATAGCAAACAAGAATGGTGGGCCGGCAATGGTAAGACACTACGAGGTATCATACCAGATCCGGCCGATTATAAACACTTTGGTTATACATAAAATTATTGATATGTACGAGCAAAACGTCTTGCAATTTTCGCTCGAGCAGTACAGACACCGACAATTATCATTAATTTGCGAACAGATGTTACAATAATGGTACAAATTGAGCAGGGCAATAAAGTTACAAATAACATGGTATATACATTAGGTAATTGCAAACATACTCTATCAATGGTTCATACAACGATGGGTAACATGAATACAACGGCAAATCATACAATTATGTTATACAGTGTGCAGTTATAGTAACAATGAACCGTACAATAAGACATGCAGTAATGGTAACAATGAACGGTACGATAAGGTATATAGGTTTGGTAACAGTAAATCGTACAATTAGAACAATGGCACAGACTATGACGATCTTGGATAATACATGCAAAGTTGAGTTCATACAATTCATACAGTGATAAATTGGTCAAAGTACTAACAAAGCATACAGGTACAAAATATAAATAATTCCAAATTCGTGGTTACAGTTACATATCCAATTTATCGCAAGTACTTACGCAGGCGTATATACTCGATCGGGGAATGGGCGCCTGAATTTCGTTCAAAGTCATTGATTTTAGTGCTAACTCCTCTAACCAACTGCGCTTGGGGTTTGATTATGTTGCCTATTACACTGTGGTGAGGATTAATCTATCTCGTAACGATTAAGAATGCATCTGGTACGCAATCACTTATTCTTTACTGCCTTTCATAAAGCGCTGGAACGGATAAAGGCTAAGCTGAAATATTACACGTTTTGTCAAATAACTTCGCTGAAAGTTTTAAACTAAGGACTACGTAGATTTTCTAGCTTGTCGTTGTGCGCAGATTAATAATGAAATTCATAAGTGATACTACGCTTTATTTGGATTAAGTGTTATTTGTTTAACATAAAACAGGTTATAAAATTCACGCCAAAAGTCAATTCAAAACGAGTCGTTTTAAAGGGAGTGGTTTTAGAACTTGTGCATTTGATTTCATCTTTCAGGAACTAAATTTAAAACGAACTGACTTTATATCGAGAACCCAAGTTGAAGCCATTTTCAATTTTACCACATTTATGCACATATCTTATCGAAATGATTCTTATAACGTAATCGTAAAATCGTAAGATTCTTTACACTGATCACTGATTATAAAAAAAAACTGATTACAACCTAACTGACTAAATACTTTTAAATTTGTTGTCCATTGTCCTTCTTGTTGCACAATTTGTTTACAATAAACCATCCATTAAATTTCCCCATAAATTGTTGAAAAGTGAACCCACTGCCGCAATTATTTCAGGAGAAAATGGACTACAAAAAGGAAGAAGACATAGCACGTGCCGAAGCTGTATTATCGCGAGCGCCGAACGCTGAAATTTTGGATCATGAACGCAAACGTAAGATCGAACTCAAATGTCTGGAAATGAAAGATCTGATGGAAGACCAAGGGTACATTTGTTTAGACTTATTTCGCGCATTACCTTTTATATACATATAGTTTTACATAAGCGAATCACCTTGAAAATACACAGTCTTGTCCACAGGGGGTGATATGGTGGGAGGTCAGGCTTGTGATCCAACAAAATAATTCATAACAGAAATTAAGAAATAAGATTAGTCTGTAATTATTCAGAACTAGTTTGGCTGCTTTGCATGTTGTAACTTCAAAATTGCATTCAAATCACATTCAAATGCATTCGCGTATTGTTTGTAACCATCTATTTTTTTATAGTTTTGATGTGTATTATGTTTTTAAGATATTCTGCCAAGGAAACTGGGGACAAAGTCGCGGAATATCGAGAGCTTTTGACGCAGCAGTTGGCTAGCGAAACTGAAAAAGGCACTGTTTCGCAGGAAACTGATGAATTCGGACGTCCAATGTATGTTTTCCCGTTTATGTTTACGGTTTTATTTTTCTTTGATCACAGATACATAACAGACACATATTTAACTTCTAACTTTTGTTTTTAATTGTTAAAACGAATCAGCAGTCGTTGCCAAATATTCTATAATTCTCTTTGATCAAAGGTTGTGATTGGAAATTGCAATGACCGATGCACTTTTACGCTTTTACCAACACTATATACATCTAAGTAACCCGTAGTTCCTGGTGGTTGTGGCGTCGAGTGATTATACTGCATTTTTACTCTTTGTGGATTGAGTTTGTTTCCAAAAATAAGAAAAACTACATAACTAAATTTTTCTTTATTGGTTTTGTAAAAAGGTTCTGATTGCGACAGAATTGTTTATAAAGCTACCTTTCTCTATTTCAATGTACCAAAGTCCAAACCTACAATATGCAACAGAAAATCTGCTATCTGTTACAAATACACTTGTTAGTGAAAATTCATATATATTTTGGTACGGAATACCGTAAAACCAAGAGTTCATGATGAATATTTGGCGAAGCGCATGCCATTCATGCCACATTACATTATATTCATTTTGGGATTATACGGTCTATTTTGACGGCGGTAGTCTCATTTTTGGGAGGTTCAAGTAACTGTTTGGGTGACAGATACTAGGGCTGGCGAGATCAATTTAATTTTTCGACAGTGTAACTATGATTTTGCCTCTTCTAGACCTCACGGTACACTAATGTGTGCTCAAAATGGTTAAATTTCTCAACTCCTTTTTGATGCCCTGAAATTAGTTTTGGCTGAGCAAATTGCTGTAACTATGATTTTGACTCTTATAGCCCTCTCCCTCCAAAAAATATCCTAATGTACCCAAAAATAGCTAAAATTCAGTGTCAACTCTTGTTTGGAGTCTTTAAATTAGTTTTGACTGAGCGAATTGTTGTGGAGGTACAGATAATAGATCTTGGAGGGTCAAGTTTATTTTTTTTGGACAGCGTAGCTGTGATTGTGGCTCATTTAGCCTCCCAGAATACCCTGATTCACACCCAAAACGGCCAAATTTCGTGGGCGGATCCTGTTTGAAGCCCTTAAATTAATTTATACTGGTGTATAGCCAAGAGTGGCAAGATATTATCGACCAAAATGGGTGAAATAAATATGTCGCGCTACACTTATGTCATGCAACTTGTGTTTCTGGATCTACGAACTGTACGTCTCTGTCAACATACAGCTAGCCATTTGCTTATATGCCAGCTTAAATTTACGGCTATGGCAGTTGGGTATTGTGGTATCCGATATCGTTTGGTCGTATTTGATCTGACGGCATGACTGTAGATACCGTTTGTTTTCGTACCATAAAGGTATGTCAAAAGTGTAAATTTCTGGCCCGGTGCCCTCTGCAGTAGTATACCCTGCATTGTTGTTATGCACACTTTGCTTGGTTTCAGCGCCAAAGAAACACATGCTAAGGCAGAGCTTCAGCAAGAGAAAAATGCAAGACTCCGTGCCATTTTCGGAATTCCGGATCCAAAGAATAGCGAAGATGACGACGGTGTAACTGGGAGACACAGTACAGCAGGCAGAATGGCAAAACAAGCTGCCACGGGTACTGTCACTACTAGGTAAGTTAAATAGATATTTGGAGGATTTGAAATAATTTGTGGGAAAGAAAATTGAATTTGCCTCCATTTTAATTATAAAAAATGGTTAAATCGATTGAAACAGTGTTAATGCAATAATCGGACTAAGGTTGATAAAGCAACAAATTTTTAATCTTATTGAGCGGAGCTCGGCGAAGCCGACCGAAGCGTTTTTATTTTCTGTCTGGAAGTAAAAAGGTCGATGTCCGTCCGTTCGTTCGTTCGGTCCGACGGATCTCAAGAACCACTGAACCGATTTTAATAAACTTTTTTGTTGGAAAGCCTATCAAGTCAGAGTGTGCACCTGATATGTGGGATTAAAAAAATTTGAGTGGTTAATTAGTAATTAGCTAATTAGTTAAGCTTATGCAGCTAAAATAGCGAATTTTGCAATATTTGTGTTATTTATTGAAATAGAATCGTTTCGATCAAACGATTATAGGGTTTTTGTCGGAGAATTCAAATGTAATATTTTTACCAATGATAAAGCCCTATGCAATGTAGTTATTTGAAGAACATGAACATAAAATTGAGTACATACGTAATGCCACAGCCCAAGCTCCGCTCACAAATGTAGTTCCACTACCGACTAGTTAATTTCTGTCTGGGATTAAAAAGGTCGATGTCCGTCCGTTCGTTCCTTCGTTCAGTCCGACGCATCTCAAGAACCACTGAACCGATTTTAAAAAACTTTTTTGTTTGAAAGGCTTTCACGTCAGAGTGTGCACCTGATAATTGGGATTAAAAATTTTGAGCGGTTAATTAGTAATTAGCTAATTAGTTAAGCTTATGCAGCTAAAACACAGAATTTTGCAATATTTGTGTTATTTATTGAAATAGAATCGTTTCGATCAAACCATTATAGGGTTTTTGGGTCGAAGAATTCAAATATAATATTTTTACCGATGATAAAGTTCTATGCCCTATGCAATGTAGTTACAAGAACATAAAATTGAGTACATTCTTAATGCCACAGCCCAAGCTACGCTCACAAATGTAGTTCCACTACCGACTAGTTTCATTATGTGTAGAATTTATTTCAGTTCTCGGTTTAATTTATTCTTCATGCCATTTTACTAAAATCAACTATGTAGAACAAAATCCAAGTAGGTTAAAATCAGTAGCAATTTAATTCGTAGTTTTGTGTAAATGATTTCGCTAGGCCGATTTCGACAGACAGCTGATTTAATTGTAGGTATGCATGTGCCGAATAAACTGTGGGCAGAATTATATCTGTTATGAGTGTAAGGAAGACTTGTGCTGCAGATTTCATTATGCTTGACATGGTTTTAGCAACATTTTCGTGAATTATGGTTGTTATGCCAGAAATTAGATAAGCCTGGAACGTATTTTGTAGTAACAAAATTGAGATTGCCAAATTTGATTCAATTCAATATTATTTCGACGTAGATTTCATTTAAGCCTGAATTTATGTGATAAACTAAAAGTAATCAACCTCTAAATTTTGTTAGTTTTTGCAATACAGTTGCACACATCTTACAGTTGTTTGCGATATCAAAATGTATGTCCACTGATAATTTTTGCATTAAAAATTATGCGCGCATGTATTATTACTGTACATCAATCCGTGCTAAAATATGTTTTTCTCGCCACTAGCTGCTTACCTAATATGTTTTCGCATATGAGATTATACCAGTTTTATGGTTGTTCATTTATTGACAGTCTGTAACAAATTGGTGCGATTAACTTATTAATTTTGGCAATATTTGCAGCTGATTCATTCTTTAATCTGTAAAATATTTCTTTGAAAGTAAGATGCCGGGTTAGCAGTTGTATATAATTTAACTTTGTTGTCATTCAAAGTTTTTGGATCTACAAGTGGGTCTGGACCTAAATATTTTTACGTGGACTCAAAAATTTTTTACTGGACCCAGGGCAGTTTCGGAATCGGAGACATTGGGCTTGCTTAATAATTTATTGGTTTAGGATTGCTTTGGATGATACGTAATAAGAAATGTCTTTATAACATAAATATCAAAGTACGTAATAAGCAGATTAATACAGTCTAAAAAGATATACATGCTGAAACTCCACAAACCACACATGCTATGCACCGGACAGAGGTATACATGAAATTTGGTCCAATCTTTTACAATTGGCGGTAGCGTTAATTTATTATGGGTATGTAATTGCGTTTCTTTATTGTGTAAAAATTCGTGAAATTCTCGAGCCAAATATTGAAGATCTGGACCCGGCGTTTAAGGTCTGGTCCTAACAGAAATTTGCTGGGCCCAAGGTTCGTTTTGAAAAAATACTCTGTAAAGTTATTACTTTGTTGTTCTTATGTTTAGATATTTAAAGACACTTAAATTAGAAGTTGTAATAAAAGGAAAATACTCATTCATAATTAGCTACGAAGCAACTTTTATTAAAGTAAGGCTGAAGAATCTGTAACTGTTTGCCTTTCTGATGCAATTTTCATACATACTCACATAGAACTGAAGTAATTAGCAGTTTCATTTGTAACTGTGTTTGGTAACACACACGTGCGTTTTAGTTTTGTAGTAAAATGTTTTAAGTATTCATTAGTAATTCCTGGATTTTCAGAATCTACGAAAACTTTTAACTGTGTAGTACCACATTCGCAGTCTCAACATATGGAAATACCTTTACCGACAGTGTTAACTTTGTATCAGCTTTGGAAGCTTGTAATCTACACGGCGTTGCAGTTGAATTTTTTGAATGCTTATTATCAAAGACGCGTGGTATTCTACTTAACAGTATGACGCTGCTCACTTCATGCACTGTTAGTCTAAAGACATGCCGTGGTGTGTTTCGCACTGACCCCTCTATTTCATTTAGCGCGATCCCTATGTGCCCGCGCCAGCTTTTCTTAAGGCGACGCCTTACAGAATTGAAGTGCAGAGGGGACAAAATGTCGTCCCGCCGACGAAATGCAGGTGCCATATGTGCCCATAAAATACATGTATGTCAGATAAATTGTGCCCATACGACATCCAGGAGCGCCTAACGCGAAACGAGCCGTGACGTGCATTTTCGCTAGCGGTGTGTAAGCTGAACAATGTCATGCTTTTCTGCAAATTGTTGCGCGCTGTTGGTATCTATTGCGCTTATTTTTTTATTTCTGTGCGATTTGCAATTAACGCAAGCAAGAGTGCGTTAGCGGGGAGTATGACACTTCCCTACACTATAATAATACCTCGTGTTTTATGGTGTGGGCGTTTTCGGCCTGATCCTTCCCACCAGTTTTAGGTGGGTCGAAATGCACAGAATCCTCCAGGTTTAAGAGGGTCGGTCGGACCCCACTAGTTTTATGGGGGTCGGTTCAACCCGTAGCTGCTTATAAACCGTTCCCCCAAAACTAGTAGGGGATGTCCGACCGACCGCCTTCCAAACTGGTGATCCGAGGCACCCCCTCCTCAAAGATCGGTGTCTGTCCGTGACTCCCCCTAAAACTTGGGGGAGTTTCGGCCGAAAAGACCCGCGTCATCAAACACAAGCTAGTAGGGGATGTCCGACCGACCGCCCTCCAAACTGGTGATCCGAGGCACCCCCTCCTCAAAGATCGGTGTCTGTCCGTGACTCCCCCTAAAACTTGGGGGAGTTTCGGCCGAAAAGACCCGCGTCATCAAACACAAGCTAACATTAAAGTGCAGGTACGTGTCATACTCTTTTTTAATGTGCTCTTGATACAAGTAATACACTGTTGTATGGTACTCTTCTCAGCGTTAAACGAAAACGGCAGCACTCGGAATCCGAAAATGTTGATAGTGATTCGTCTGAAAGCGATAGCAGCAGCAGTAGTAGTAGCAACGAAAACAATAATGTGAGCATGAAAAGTTCAAAAAGTGCAGCTGTTGGAAAGGCTAAAAGGAAGAGCAAGCGCAAACAGACGAATAAGAAGCGAAAAGGGCTGAAGAAAGAAAAGAAATTGAAAAAGCGGAAAAAACTTAAAAAGAAAACTATGAAGAAAGGAAAAATGGCAAAGAAGTAAGTGTATGCAGTAGAAAGTTTATTTATAGCTTGATGTTAGGCTATGACTATTGCAGTTCGGGATGTAATCGTAGTGGTTTAGTTCTTTCCTTTCAGTGTAACCTATCACAGTTTGTTTTCGAGTTGTTGCTCGTAACAAGAACACAAACGAATTGATCCGTAATAGTAAAATATGGCCCCGTAATAACTGTTTTCTCGATGGAATGTACCTTGTATTTGTTTTTTACTCTGTTTACGCTTCTATTCGTTTCGGTTGTGATGTATTTCTATAATTTTTTCTTAGACGATCGCGTCAGCAACAACAAATGTCATCGTCCGATGGGGAAACGTCTTCAAGTGACAGCAAGGATTCATCAAACGATGACGCCGATCATGACGAATCAGAATCGGAGCGAAAGCGGGCGACGGCGAAAACCTCGAAACAGAAAGTGAAGAAACGACGTGGGCTCTCCTCGAAAAGGTAAGTTATAGCTGTATAATACCTATGTTACGTTCTATAAAGTTTGGCTGGTATCGAGGCTTTTTGATAGTTTGCTGAAATGAGTATTTTTGTCAGGAACGTTCAGGACTGATCTTTCCTTGGTTTGTTCCCCCAACATATGGTTTGGCAGTTCGGTTTGGTTGGCGAATCGGGTGGCTAAAGTGTACAGAATAGAACTGAAAATGAGTGCAATATTCCAAGCGTATTTATTGTGCTATTTTTATGCTTGGTATGGTTGTTTAAGTAGTCATATTGTATATATATTTTAAGATTTTTCGAGGTTGGTGTTCCCCTGTCGTAACATTGAGTTGATGTAGATATTGAATTTAAGTTGCTGTAACACTTGCAGCTCTATTGTAGTAAGGTACATTACCCGTAGTTGTTATGCTATTTTAATTTTAAAAACCTAACTCAAAATAGGTTCACATAGTTGCCTCAGAGATACACTTTCACAAAATATATTAGTTCATATGATATATTTCACGAAAGTGTTTTTGCACCTTTTTGCATATTTTTCGCATTTTCCAAGACACGTTACTTACTTTTCTATGCGAGAAACCACGAACCATTGGGCTGTGCATGCGATGAAAATTTCTGCCGGCATAAACCGGGGGGCCCCTGGTTCGAAATCATGGGCGCATTTTATTGCCAGGTGGCATTTTGCAAAGAGAAAAACGGTTAAAACTAATGTCGAAAACGCTTTTGATGGAGGGAAAAGTGATTTTGAAAAAAATTTTTTACTAAATTCACGAAATTTTTGGCTTCAAGACGGAATTTTGGTTAAATTTTATGTCATAGGTCATTTTATGTCATGTCATTTTTGGCTAGCGGAAACTTAAAAATTGTGCAATAGTCGCCGAACTGCATTTTTTTTGTTGTCTACATTGTGCATGTTTGTTATGTTCATATAAATGTTGTCTTTTTAGTGGTGTTCTAATGCGTAACACTTAATAATTAATAAATCAGTTTTAGGTTGGAGTATATTTCAGATATATTAATAGATGAGTTTTTGTTTTGTTTGAGTAGTACTTTCGTTGTTAATATTACGCAACCCGAGCTATAAAATCCAAAATATAGCCAAATCGTAGTTTCTTTGTAGAGTTTGCTTGAGAGAACTTCTACGTTACCGTGTATAACTCTTCCAGTAGAAAAATATACTTTCGTAAAGTACTGTATCGAAGTTTGTTATTACATTCAGTTTGGCTGGAAGTCTTCCAGCGCCTGCTTTTCAGGGTGTAGTAAGTTCGTTAATGTTCGTCAACTTTTGAAACCTTGTAGAATGTGTGGTTGCCCTATATGAAACGCAAGTCCAGCAATGGCAGCTCGATAGTGGATGCTTCTGTAACCTACCTTCGGTCAACTATGACGGAAATAATGACTTATAATACCAACCGAAGCCCATGCATGCTCATAGTGGGTGTTACCCCCTGAAGTTCCGACTGCTCGAGGACCTTCTACCCTAACTGCTGACAGCTCACCCTACACCCACTGGTCATAGATTTATACCAAAAACTTAGATGTAGTTTTGAGTTTTTAAAAAAATATCTAGCAAATGCGTTAACATTTAAGTTTGCGGCAATGCTGCCTGCGATTCAGTTTAGCTATCTATTCCGTATGCTTGGAGTTTCTTCGGCGTTATTTGCGACATTCTCGAAACTTCATTTTTATAAAATTCTAGAATGGCAAGATTTTGTGGTTTTATAAGCTAAAACGCTGATAACTGTTTCTCTGTTTTTCGTGGATATTGAAATTTACTGGACTGGTATTATGCAATTGATGTTTCTGCTAAAATGACGCCTGGAATTGTATTGCAGCATTTGTTCGTGGCTTAGGTGATATTGGGGTTAGCCATTTCTTTTGGCTCCAGATTATGCCGTTAGTCTGTACAATTTTGCGGCATTGATACCAGAATTTCTGTAGGTGCTGTGTGTCAGCATCAGTGTGGTTATACAGTCTGATTTAATTTTTTCTGTTTAACAAAATGACTTTAAGAACTCTAAACTCTGCTTTTTGAAAGGGCTTGGAGATGAAAAGTGTTTTGCTCCGTTTATCACATAGGTTAGCATTTACAGGTTTGTCGCAGTTAACCTCAAAATTGTGGTTAACTTCAACAAATTTATACGCATTCTCAGTCTGGCCTGGCCACAGTAGGGGGACCCTTAGTTACTGAATGGTCCATGTTCGCCAGATTTTCGTCCATATACGTGCTACCCACTCGCGTGAAACCTCAATGTTTAGCTAAATCCAAGATTTATTAATGATTCTAATTGCACGTTTTCCGTATGCAAAATGTTTTTAAACATATTGTCTACTATTTCTTACACTAAAATATTTTATAGTGTGAAAATGCATATACGATTATAAAAGTATATAAAATATTTAGCATTTTTAAGCAAAATTTATCCACCCGGAATAAATCTGTGATCACTGGAAGTAGTTTCCCCACTTTTCTGAAGGGTCATGACAGGGCAATATTTTTTGAGGTAATGTAAATGTTTACTATGACACATGTCAATACCATATTTAAATTCTAGGAAGAAAACCACAAATGAAACCACTGCTAAACCAAAGTTGACAATGAAAAAGTGTCGGAAAAGCAATCGCAGTAGTAAAAAGTAATAATTGCTGTAAATATTTTACGGCTATCGCATAGATAAATAGTTTTATCTTTTCTCTGTCTCTCTCTTGATGTTTTAATTTCGTGTGCATGTGTTTGTGTATATATGGGTGTATTTCCAGCCATATTGAACTGAGTGCATACATGGGTTTTTCGTTACGTGTTCGATTATTTTCTCGTTACGAACTACCCGACCGTTATACGTGAAATTTCCGCAATTGCTGCTTTACTTTGATAGTTGTTCGCGGAACATCTTAAGATTTGTTGCAGCTCTTTAATGACCACACGGTTCCACGACCCGCGGCCTTTTATAGTTTGAATACGATTTGTACGTAGAGTTGTTGTTGGGAAGTTTTTTAGCGTATTCTAAGGACATCACTTACATTTAAAATATTTATAGTTGTATGGAGGCAAGAATATCACCACCAACATGATCAGATTTTGCGTATTTTGGCACCTTACTGTTTTCGTAATTCGTTTTGTATTTACGTTGGGTTAAACAGCTAGGTAAAACGTCTCTTGCGGAAAGCCCAATCTTTCTAGTTATCAGATTGTTTAAATAATGCAAATCCTAATGTCCTGATGCTCAACTGAAGTGGGCTATACAGTAAATTGCAGACTTTATATTTTAAAGCTATGAGTACTTTTTATAGCTTGCAGTTACTGGGCTAGTGTGTCGCTGTTTCCGTGATAATTGTTCGATGGTATCGAAACGGTAATACTTAAACACGGAATGTCTGCACTATACAAAGACGATATTGCATTGTCTTGCAGAGAAATGGTAACACCAGAATTTGGAATATTTTTATTACCAAGATTGTCGATTTTAGTATTGTTTTCTCCTAAGTATGCTTATTTAAATTAGCTTGGAGTGTGACCGTTAAACAATAGACTTTATAGACCTTGAAGTTTTTAACCTGTTTTTTTTTTGTTTCTGACCAGTAAAATTTTGAATTTTTATCGTAAAAATTATTAAAATTGAGGTATTATGATTCCAGCTTTTGCCATTAATTCAAGTTTAATAAACTTCCATTCTCTATTAACCAGGGAATAACCGGAATTCCGGTGCCGTTGAAAATCGTGTTCCGGTTGCGGTTCCGGCAAAAAGCAAAAACCATAGCGAAACTGGAATTCTGGTTTAAAATTTTACTTCGAAATTTTCCGCATTTTTCCTTCATCTGTGGTCCAAACATAATAATATATACATAGTGACCAAGTTGAAATACAACCAAAGAAAGGAGAAGATTAACTCACCAAAAGTAGGACACATAATTTCAGTAGGAATTCTTGATCTTAACACTGCAGGAGCTTGTTAACAAAGCAAAGCCAGGTCGACGCTTGGGGCAGCTATTTTACACATTCAGAAATATGCAGGGTATGTTAGAAGGAACGTTTCCAACTCAGTAACGGAGCATGGATTTAGTAGAAGTATTTATCTGTAAGCTTCGCTAACATAAATTGTGGCAAGCACCAGCCAGTGCGCTTGTAAACTTTGTAAATCAGTTTACGTGTTTCTGCAACGCAGCCGGAAACTGCGTTCTCGGCAATGAATTGTATGTATTGAAACGGTGTGAGCAGTATCACAGTTTGTCTCATTTATAATAGCATTCTAATCAGAAAGATATTATCATCTAGATGACGGGCACCGGTTGCCCAACGCTAACCTAAAGAATATATCTGACCACTGATTAGAAAATATACCTTGTATTATTTTCTATTTGAACCATATAAACTAATATCATCAAGTTTCCTACGAATAATATAATGTAACAAACGTATGTGTAGTAAAGGTAGGCGATTTGGGACAGAGCGAAAGTGTTTAGTCTACGCTGCATGCAAGCATGTTTAGTTACAAGCACAATTAATTTGATGCCATTTACGCAAGGCTGTGTAGTGGAAGGCATTTTTTACTGTGTTGGTCCAAACACTGACATATTGTTCGATAAATACACTATTGGTCCAAAAACTGACATATTGTTCGATAAATACACTATTAGCTTCCTCAGCCTCTTTAAAGTTCCAGAGAGGCAATAATGCGATTGCAATACATTTAATATATTTTAAATCCACTGTACTTTCAGTTCTTTTTCATCTGCTTTACTATATTTAAACATCGAGGACCAGGTTCCGGATCCGGTTGGAAAATTTCGGTTCCGGTTATTCCCTGCTATTAACATATAAAATGAAGTACAAGGTGCAAAAAACTGTGCTTTTATCATTTGGAACAAATGAATCTTAACTCTCCTGTTTTCTGGGTCGAATCAAGTTGGCTGTGTGTAGCGACTTTATCTCAATTCGATATTGTTTGTTTAGTGTGTAAACAAATTTTAGACTAGATTGTCCCTCATTGTTGTTCGGATTATAAACGAGGTGAGATACCCAGCGGTTCGTTTTTGTTTTCTATATATTGAATGAAGCTAGGCTCTAGCCTTTTTGAGATGCTAACACAAAATAAGCGGTATTGAATTGTCAACAAGCATTATGATTATTTGATAGCGTTCAGTCTAACCAAAATTGACTTTTAAAATCATTTTAGTGTGTACTTTCGTCACATTTCTGTTATCTAAAATTGCTGATATGTGTTTACTGAGCAGCATTTGTCTATATTCTAAAATGCATTAAGATGTAATTAAATACATGTGGTCGTCTGGCGCACAGATAACGGCGTAAGTCCACCTTAGTCCAGGTTATTCACCTGTAGAACGGGGACGAGCTTGGAAGATAAAGTTTCCGTGTCGGAACGGCTTCTGCTTCAACAACTCTGGCTGTGATTGCCACGAAACGCGTGGTCAGCACACGTACGTTAAGTACGAATTTGAGGACTTTTAAGATTTTTTGAAAAATAATTACTTGGCCTCTCCAATCTATCAAAACATCTGGGGTGATTTAATCCCTAGTGTTTTAACTCCATCTCAAAAATACCCTGAAAGATTTTCCTTCAGAATTAGCTGGTGTGAATTGCTGACCCCTGTATAACTGGAGTGTCTTATAATTCCTTTTTTATTGTGTTTTGTATGTGTAATATAAACATGACGCTGCTGCACTAAGCACTTCCAAACGTAGTGCGTTTTATTCATTATGACTATATGACGACATTTGTGTATTTATGTAAGTTTTATAGCAATGTGGACTATATATCATTTATTTCTTGAGCTACATAAAATTAGGCTTTCACATAAACGAGTAACAAAAAACATAAAGACAACGAAACGTTCATCATGAATTGTCAACAGTAACGTTTTAAATGTGCTGTACGGTTACAGCACCACCACTTATAAAGATATTCTTATTCCAGGAAACCCTTGATCTGGTGAGATATGTTAAACGTGATTTATGGCATCCGTGCGGAAATTGTTGATAAAGGTATTCCTGTACCAGGAAACTTATAACTCAGCACAACTTAATGTAAAAGAATGCTTTACAGTTGCTGACCACTATTTTACCACATTCAGCAAGGCTATATATGCAGATACAATGAGTATGTGCTAGTCATTCTCTCAACTAAAGTCATAAACAAACCATCCATACCATTTCTAAACATCCAAAAACTTGCTTGACAAAACCTAACTATATTCAGCATGAAGTACATCAGTAAGTGCAAGGACGGCAAAGTGAAAAGTTTGAGGTTAACAGAATAAATTTCATGTCAAATAATTCTAATGAAACTGTCGGGATGCAGAATAATCGCGACACTCCGGCTGACAAAGTAGGCAGACAGCAAGTCAGCTAGCAATAGGCATTGTTATTTCCAACATGCAGTGTTATTTCTTTGTCCCGTCCTCGACTGACGACGCTTGATTATTATCCGCGTCTTCACGAATTTGCACTCGACAGGTATCAGGTTCAAGAAATAGGTACACCATTTTTTGCAGATGACTCTGAAGCCAGCGTGGCTGAAATGAAAATCACTGGCGTCGTCGTAGTAGACCTTCTTGAGATTGCTGTAGAGGTTTTCAATAATACGCTGGGAGATTTGGTCCAATTGAGACATCGGAACCCAGTTTCAGCCAATCTAGCTTCGATGACAATTTACAGCAGTTTGATGCCAGGCTTCGTGAAATGTGGCACTGGGAGGCTGACGAGCATGATAGGGCAAGTCTGTTGTTATTTTGCGGCCAATAGTAAATTTTCCACTTTGTACCAATCGTCTTCCTTAAACTTGGGATTCTTCTCTGAGATGTTGACCACGCAATGTATGATGACGTACCGGTAATCATTCAAACAAATGTTATTGGTTTCTAGGTATTTCGCCAAATCAGAGAAGTGGCCCCAGACGCTGAAATCACAGTTCCACTTTGAATCGAACCGAGTTGGCGACACATACTATCAGATACGATGACAGTGTGATTGAAACTCGAATTCGTCATTACGCTATTGTGTTGAACCAGAGTATCTACCAGTAGCTTCTTCCCACTCGTAGAAATTTTTAAAAAGTTCCTGATAAAAGCTTGCAGTATGAATTGGCACTTCTAGTGTTCGGTACAGTGGCCAGGCCGATACCCAGTAAGCCACAAGTAATCAAATGGGTTGCCGCAAGCTAGGAAGCGAATTTGGCGAGGATCTTGACTTTTGAAACGATGTGGACGAATGTGTTATAAAAGGGGCGCCCAGTATGTTGAAGTTGGTTAATCAGAATGTCAAAAATGATGACTCGTTTGAAAATACCTGTTCAGCCGGCATTGTGACGTCGTTTCGTTTAATCCAATCGTTAATTCAACCTTTCGGGATGAAATCCAAAAGCTTTGTTGCCAGCTCTTCGTCCATTTTTTCGAGCTCATGCCCCATTTTAGGAATATAACATGCCAAGCTGCTATATTTACTGTGGTAAGTGTTGCATCTCCGAGCGAGAACTCGGGTAGAACACCATATATAGCGACATAGGATGGTTGGATGGACTGGGATAGTCCAAGAAAATCATTGCTGCAAGAAAACAAGTAACCTTTAAGTTAAAAAGGGTCATTTCACGGAACCATGTACTTTTGAAACACCACTTTTTGAAGCCAAAATGAAACGTTTTCGAATGTATAGTGTCTAGACCCTTCCGATGTAAAAAACCCTGAATTTTTCGAATATCGATGTCTCTATGCAAAACGAGCTACCTGAAACCTGCTACAGGGGTTGGAAAGGGCCCCCTGGGGATCAAATTTTAATCCGAAATAAGTCATTATTCTGTAGGTTGACGGAGTGACACGCGAACCATGGTCTGTTTTTATGCAAGTCGGACCAAAATGGTCCTCGTCAAGCCATTTGGAGCACTTGCGACCTAAAATTGATGCTGCTAGGGCATTCTTGGGGTTAAAAATCGACCAATTTAGAACAAGCCTGTCGCAGAAGTTTTTGTAGCGCAACGGAGACAGCACCTACAGATACCATTTTATTCTCACAAACCAACCATGAGCGGGGGACGTCTGAGAAAAAATTTCAGGCAGATCCTTAGGCCTTGTAAAAAAGGCACCCCGATATGTTGAGTTGGGGGCGGCTACACCTCAGGTCGGGAGGGGGGGCTACAGCTTCCTACAACATGCAACACGCCAAACTTTAGCTACTTCTATACATTCTAGATGTAAGCTGGTGTAAAACAAATACAATTGATCTATGACTAGCTTACATTTAAGTGATGATACCAAGGACAAAGCGTGTAATAGATGTGCGGGCAGGCAGAAGGTTTCCCTAGCTGCCCAGTTAACAGCACGGCCCCATATTATAGTGCAATGATGATGAACTTATATGCTAATATGATTCTTGCGACCTTCGATTACTTTTATTATACATGCGGTCGGGGAGGGGGCTACATTTTCATTAAAAATTTTTAATAGATGGGTCGATTCTGGTGGGGCTTTACTATGTTTATATCCGGCCTATTTTAAGACTGTATGCTAAATTTGGCTTTTTTAAATTTAAGTTTGGTCAGGTCGGGGGGAGCTACATTTTGCATACCCCATTTTTGGCATTTTATGACATTCGACCTCATAATAAATAACACATGGACAGACGCTGATATTCTTTTTTCAATAACACCTGTACTGATTACGATTACCGTTATATAGCATTTTCGGGGCTTGTGCACTTTGACGTTATTTTCGAGCGTCTGGTAAAGCTGCCAGATTTGACCTTGGTCGGGGGGGGGCTACATGTCACGAAAAAATTTTTCGGAAGCTTGACGTCAGCTTACTCGGATGCTTACTCCCAAGTTTTTCCGGAAAAATTAGCAAATACCAATGGATCACAGTGAAGTGAAAAACACACATATGTATCACGTGCTAGCGATACGGCGAACGTTTATATTGGAACATGTGTTTTTGGCTTCATTTGGCCTACCCGGGTTGAGGGCCTCTGGCTCCTGCTATGTTTGGGGTACAGAGGTCCACCATACCTCGTTATAATCGTCGGATATGCTATTACTACATCTCACATCGACATTAAATTTCCTTACAAAAGACTGGTGGTATGGGCCAAAAAGTGCCGATGTAGCCACCCCCCCCCGACTAAAATGACATGGTTTCGTGAAATGACCCAAAAATGATGATTAGAACAAAAAATCCACTACCGCGTTCATCATTATTGTAACATTGTGTAAGATGTAGTGCGTGCTTCGCAGCTGTTCGTTTAGGATTTCCCCCCAGCAACGGCTACCATGATCATCCTCAGGTGTAACGACTTCTTGTTCTAAAAGATACAGGAGCGATATGGGACTTCTGGTGCGCTTTTGGCTAGTTAACACTAAACAGCGAATCGACATTTCCCGCTTATGCTGGTTACCAAACTGAATATTCGTCCTAAAGGCCAGTGACATCCTGGGAGGTTTTTATCCTTAACTAGTACAGTGGAACCCACTGTGGGTGTGAGGTGGCTAGAATTTCGGTAGTTCAACTTTACTTGTTTGGCGCGCAACCTCAACAGATATTGATTATAGAACAATGAGTAAAAAATAGAAGGGGCGGCATATTAAACAAGATATTAGGTTCTTGGATCAGGTATGCTACTGGGAGAAGACACGAATATTTCGACTGCTTATCCTACTCTCCTAAGGGTTGAATATCTTTACAATAAAGTATACGTTTCCATGGTACAATTTCATACATATCAATGATAATCAGCAGTTATATCGTACAACAGGTAATGGTAATTTAACTAGATAACACGGGACGGCTCATGAACGGTATGATACGTTCGAAAGACACAGTGACAACAACTATTAGCTAATTCGCAGGGAGTAACCAGAATCCCGGTTCCGGTGAAAATCGTGTTCCGATTGCGGTTCCGGCAAAGGGCAAAAACCGTATCGGAACCGGAATTCCGGTTGAAAAATTTTGTTTGAAATTTTCCACAATTTTTTGGCTCATCTGTGATCCAAACACATGTAATATATATTATACAATGGTCAAGCTTCGATACAACCAAGCAAAAGAAAAGACTAACTAAGCAATTTGCCGTGTGAAACGTAAGTAGGAATATAATTACATTATGAATCTTTCATAACCTGGAGGAGTTTGTTAACAAATCAAAGATCTGTGGTCCAAACATATGTAATATATATATGTAAAATGATCAAGTTCCAATACAATCAATCAAAAGAAACTCAGCAATTTGCCTTGTGAGACGCAAATAGGGCACATAATTTCAGTAATAATTTTATATCTTAACCTGCAGGAGTTTAACAAAACTAAGCAAGGTCGATGCTTGTAGCAGCTATTTTACACATTCAGAAGTCTGCGGGGTACGTTCGAATTAAACCGGTCCAGCTCGGTAACAGAGTATGGCTTACGCAGAAGTACTTAGGGTATGCTTGGCTAACATAAATTGTGTCAAGCACCAGCCAGTGCGTGTAAACTTCGTAAATCAGTTTAAATTGAAGTAAACTAACGTTATATATCTGAAACGCAGCCAGAAACGGCTTTCTTGTCAACGAACTGTATTTATTGAAACTGTGCGAGCAGAATCACAGTTCGTGTCATTTATAGCATTCTGATTAGAAAGCTATCATCATTATCATCTAACTGACCGGTACTGTTTGTCCTACGCTAGAACTAAGCAGTGTCTGTGACCAGCGATCAGAAAATTACCGTCTATCTATTATTTTCTCTTAGAATCATATAAACCAATAATTTCAAGTTTCCTATAGAACAACATCTAACAAACGTATGTGTAGTAAAGGGAGGCGACTGGAGACAGGGCGGAAGTGGGTATTCTACGCTCCAAGCTTTGTAAGCACATTCAATTTGACGCAGTGTACGCAATGGTGTATAGTGGAAGACATTTTTTGCTCTGGGTGTGCAACAACCGACATATTGATCGATAAATAAACATTATTAGCTTCCTCAGTCTGTTAAAAGTTTCAGAAAGGCAGTAATGCCATCGCAATACATTAAATTTAATGTAAAAGTTATTTTTAATGCATTTTAAATCCACTATTTTAAATCCACTATACCTTCATTTCTTCTTTCATCTGTTTTACTATATATAAATTTCGAAGACCAAGTTCCGCATCCGGTTTAAATGGACGGTTCCAGTTGCTGGTTCCGGTTCCGGTTATTCCTTGCTAATTCGTAATAAATGATCCTAAATCTTATAGAGTTATGAAAACTTTTCTAATTCATCTTGCTTCAAGTTGAATCTTTTGAATTTAACAAAATCATAATGCTCATTCTCGGGTCAGGATTGGATGATCTCGAGTATATGTGTATTAAGCGCAAATATATATATACACGTGCACGGAAATTTAGAACAGCAATTCATAGCAGTCTCTTAACTATAGTGAGCAAAAGAAAGAAGCACATGTATTTATAAATGCATATTTAATGTCAGACTAGGCTCAATTGTGACTTCTTTTCTCTCACGGACAGCCGTTTTTTAAGTACATTCGTGAGCCACTGCAAACTAGCGCAGCGCTGACATCCTAATTCTCGTCTCGTGGGTCCCGGTAAAAATGGATTTTGACCGATTTGCATATTACGAAGATTATCTAGAATTAACTACTTTATTAAGATATTTTATCGCTTGCTTTTTACACAGTGCCTAGTTTATCAAAGGTGGGGAACGTAATATTAGCTTTTATCTGCGAATTTAGCGTTATTTTATGCAATGTTTCGAAGGTGCTGGATCGAGTCCGCTGCAGGGGAAAATGCTAAAATGAGAAATCTAAATATTTTAAAGTTAGAAAATGATCTAAAACTTAAATTTAGCTTGGCGGAAGTTCCTGACAAATAGCACAGGTTCTAGCAAGGCGATGCAAGAATTCTAAGTATTACAAGGTATCCAACCCGACATGGTCCAGTTAATTATTTTCTAGATTTTGTCGAAATACACAGAGGTAAACGGAAATGTGTTTTAGGATCTAGACTTGGTCTGATTTCTACAGGTCTCCGTGGAATTTAGCTTAAGTCCTAGAGTTCGATTATAGTCGAAACGACATCAACAACAGCGGCGTCGTTACGTAGCGTCCTAAAAAGACATAATGGTCATTGTCACTGTTTAGAAGTCGGAATTAAATACTATGCTAAATAATTCTATATGCAGATAATACTGGTAAGCCAAATCACTACTACGGTACAATTTAGCCGGTCAAGCTGTTGAAATCAGGGCTTATTTGTTACGCTTCTAATTTTATAGGGTTTGAAATATGTATTTAACTTAGGAGAGGCGCTTCCGTTTTACCAACTAGCAAGAAGTACACAACGAAAAAGTATTGGTGCAAAGTTTCTGATTAAGTTGTGACACTGGTATAATATATACCGCGGCCTCAGTAAAAGTAAAGGTAACTCCATTCGGAGCCATAGTGAATACTTTTTCACGAATCTGTATGTCTCGGTTTAAATTTTCCACAGCTGAGGCTTGGCCTAAGCCCTTTCGACTAAAGCTTAAATGAAGGTTTGAGTTGGAACATGTCGTAGGTTCCTAATGATCTGAATCGATAAACCTATGCAAATTTTGATAACTTAAAGACCCTATTAATCTCTAATTTCACGGGTGTACTTCATAAAAATTTAGCATCGAACTTCGCAAAGTAGGATCTTCGCACTACCGCGGATATGGGCGACCCAGTGCGGAATCGCTATATACGTGTCAGTAAATATAAAAAACTGGTTCGTCCTGTTGTCTTTTCCTAGACTTAGTAATAGAGGCAGGCTAATCCTCTTTCGAAAGTGAGTAGAACTACGAATTAGCTGGCGAGCAGGCCACTACCGGAGCAGCAGGGAATAACTGGAACAGTCCATTTAAACCGGATCCGGAACCTGGTCTTCGAAACTTATAGTAAAACACATGAAAGACGAAATGCAGGAACTGTGGATTTAAAATGTATAAAAATAAATTTTGCATGAAACTTAATGTATGACATTATTGGGATTTCTAAGAGCATGAGGAAGGCGAAATATTTATTTATCGATCAAGATGTTTTTTTGCACTCCCAGCGGAAAAATGTCTTCCGCCGTGCAGGCGTGTGTTAACTGCGTCAAACTGACCTTGTAATGCATGGAACGTAGACTAGACAATTTCGGTGTGTCTCCAATCTCCTCCATTTACCAGACATACGTTCGTTGCAGGTTGTTCTGTAGGAAACTTGAAATTATTGGTTTATAGGGTTCTATAAGATAATAAAACGGTATACTATAATTTCCTGATTGTTTTCCAGAAACATTGTTCAGGCTAGCTTTGGGCAACCAGCGCCTCTCAGTTGGATGACGATGATTTTTTTATCAGACAAATATAAATGAGCCAAACAGCGATGCTGCCCGCTTAGTTTAAATACATTTATCTCGTTCCCAAGATAGCAGTTTCTGGCTGATTTGCAGATATGTTAATTTACTGCCATGTAGACTGATTACAAAGTTTACAAAAGCACTGGCTAGTGCTTCACGCAAATTATATTAGCCAAGCTTGCAACTTCGTACTTCAATAATCCATATATACTTTATTATGTATATCGAGTTTGACCGGTTTAATTCTAACGTATACCACAAATTTCTGAGTGGGTAAGCTGCTCCAAGCATCGACATGACTTTGTTTTGTTAAATTCTTGCCCGGTGAAGATGAAAAATTCCTATTTAAATTGTGTCCTACTTGCGTTTCACAGTGTCTTATTTTGCTTGGTTGTGCTGGCACTTGATCATTGTGTATATATAACGTACGTATTATTGGACCACAGATGAAGCAAAAAATATGGACAATTTTATACAAAATTTTTAAAACGGAATTCCGGTTCTGGTATGGTTTTGCCTTTTGCCGGAACCGAAATTCCGGATCTCCCTGCGGGGCAGTAAACCACTCTGGGGCTGTCTCCATTGTCAGGAGCTCTACCGGATTTCGATACTTAGCGTACTTAACTGATTCTTAGTGGTTTGTATGTCTGACGCCTATAGGCGAATCATTTTGCTATTTTGGATTGCTCGTCATCGCTACGGAACGATGATGCTGGTGTGGTGTGGGACCCTCCTAAGTTGGCGAAGCATGCGTCTACTGGAATCCTTATGTGGCAATTAAAGTATTTTCACATTTTCTATCATGTCAACCAAAATTGTATACGGTTTTGGCTTTGCTGGGCTTGAGGGCTAAGACGAGACCTAAAGGGTCTCAACCTGCAAAACAAAAATCATCAAAATTTCAGGAAGGAATTCCGAGTTATTAGTAGGTGAAATTTTAGGCGTAGGCAATTCACTGTGGAGTCACCGGGCGTATGAATCCGGTTGCAGTATGTCAACATTAGCGTTCCGTTTGAGAGACCAAATAGTGAAGTATAAATTTTATCGAAATTCCTGGAGCGAATTTTGCGCAGAAACACTTTCATTAGTTTAGGTTCTACTAGTAAAATTTAGAAATGCAGTTCCGCAGGTAAGAGACACTTCATGATAACGATGAGTAAAACCTAATAAAATTCCCAAAACCAAAATGATAGCAAGGATCATACATTCTAATTTTAAATTTTATAGAAGAGCATTATTTAACCTCGGTCTGCACAAGAGCAATTCTTATCTCCTAGCTTGACTCAGGGAATCGTGTAAATTAAATCTGCACGAGTGTCGCGTTTATTTTGCACCCTAACTTATGGCCGAGAAGAATTCGGAATGACTTCAGCAAGAATGAAACGCTTCCTACAGTTCACGCGGGCTCACCCTCCCTCGGCAGACGGACAACGGAAGTCATGACGGGACAGGCAAACCGAGGATAAGCTATTATTATCAAAATAGGTCTAGAATAATTACCCATTTCTTACATAGGTCTGTCTACGACTTCTTCGCCTTCCTACTCCACAATTGCACTTACATACCGACTTAGGTCCTCAGTCATCCAACCATCGTCCACGAGTTCCGCCACACTAACCAAACGGAACAACAGCATAACTTCGCCATGAAAATAAGCCTACACCCCTACTGTTACCTTAATTAATCGTATCTCATAAAATAATACCACTAATATTGTTTATCGCATCTCACAAACCAATACCATTAATAATACCAAACCAATCGCATCTCACGAATCAATATCACTACGGTCATCAAAATAATTTCTCCGAATATCAACAATGGTGGGCGGGAACGGTCCCGCCTGATGTGGCGGTCGGACAGCTATCACCTCCGCGTGATAGGTCCGTACCTGGACAGACCCCAGGCAGGTCGATATATAACTCTGTTTACGCACAATGATCATGCCCGTTTCATCGGTGAGACAGTACGCAACTTGTTCACTACCTCCACATGGGTAAGAGTGACCGATCGCGACGCCCCCGTACATGGACAGACCGAAGCTGGTCGATATATAATTCTGTTTACCCCAATGGTCATGCCTGCTTCGGCGGCGTATAAGTACGCAGCTTTCTTACCAATTCCGGTCATGTACGGGTTACGGGGCTGTCCCAGTTAATTTCTTCACTAACAAAAATCGCATCATTTAAATTGACCATTAGTCCTTCTAATAAGTTTCATCCATTCAAATGCCTCATGTTAAATACCATATTGCCTCAAAATCTACTATTCCTCTTAATTTAACGGTATCACTTATGACAAGCAGATTGTCAAGAATCCTCCGAGCTAGGATCAACAACACACATTACATTACCAATATAAGCAGTGGTTTCAACAACATTCACATCAACAAATTCTAAATCAGCAACCTCAACAACATCTACGGCATCAACAACAACACACAACAATATTTAAATCAACAAAAATCAACCAACATCACGAATTATCAATATCTACCTTATTACTAGCCTTCCTAATATCACCCTCAACTATTATATCAACCAGGATAACTTCATCAAAATTAACTACAACCATCTTATAACTTCAACAAAGGGGCCGTCGCTTCACATTCTAACGACGGTGAGTGCAGCCTCACTGAGGGTCGATGAGTCAAATTCTTTCGCCTCATCCTCTTCGACGATGGGCGTATAGGGAACCTCACAGTGTTGCAATTGGTCAAATTCTATCACCCTAACTACTTCACTCCCGTGTCTGGATGGACCCCGAGCAACACTTTCAGCTCCAACGATCAAATCCGCTTCTTCGGCACGAACGGTCGCGAATCGCTCGCTACCTCCAAATGGACACAGGCGACAAAGGCAGTCCCGGTCAGCATCTAGGAAGGACCCAATGACTGGAGACCTTCTTGTCAGTGCGGGCTGGAAACCTCACCTCGGATACGTCAATAATCGCACGCGGACTTATCTCGTCGGCGCCTCCTACCGGAAAATCATCAATACTACAAAATCTCAAGTTCCATTACCATGCCATGTTACAGCAACGAGCTACCTACAATTTTGGACGGAGATAGGGTAAAGCAACCCCGACGAGGCCTCAGTGCCAGTCTGCAGAGCCTCCCTCACTCCTGGTCTCCAGAGCGCATGACCTTCGACCTCTAAAAATCTCCATAGGCGCCTCACACGGTCACCCGCTTAATATTATATTCAAGACAACACTATTATCTGATACAACTATTCTTCAAACCAATATTGTCATATACATTACAACAACTATCTTCACAAATTCCAGTTCCAACTTACCGAGGTGGGTCCCGGAGTCGACTACATTTTGAACAGGCAACCTGGGGATGTAGGCTTCGCTGTCGCTGCGAGAGCTCCACGGGTTGCACTGCCCGCGGGGGTGGGCTACTATCGTCGTCTCCGTCGACGTCACTGACGAGAGCTCCTCGCAGAGCAGTGTAGGGGAGATGGTCTACCATCGTTATCTCGGCCGAGAGCTCCATCGGGGGTCACAGTGATCCGACTAGATGGTATGCTACGATTTGATGGGCGGGGTAAGAGCTCCGAACCCAATTCCCACATCGGGCTTCCATTAGTCCCCCCATCAAGAGCAATGCGTCCAAGAGTAGCGCTTCTAGTGCGGTGCACTACAGGAGCTGCGACCATCTAGCTACCCATATTAAAGTGACACTTATTGCGATTACTTATTCCACATAAACTACACGATTTCTTCCTAAATTTCTGTAAATACCTTAACAGCCTCTGTTAATGTCTCGCCTTCTATTCTTTACTGTTTGACTTAGTTCCCTGTAGCGACTTATCTCTAGCTAACGCGCCACCTTCTACACGAATACTATAATCTTTTTCCTACAAGTAGGGCGTAACATTCTGTTTCAATTATATCTCTCGACGAACTTCCGCAACTGTTTTCAGCACACTTATTTCTCTAGAAAGTTATAACGCTGATCCTACTGATGATGCGTGGCATCACCGTGCTGCCAGGCCATAGCTACATCAGTAGAGTACAAATACCTATCGTCCTACAAATCACTATAAGTCTTTATTTAGGTATTACTCATTCGTCCAGCTCATTAATTCCTAAATGGAATGACACACTCGGCGCTGTATCCCTCGTAATGCATGTTGCGTATGCCAGGTCGTCATGTATTGGAAAAATTAGTTGGGGAGCTCCCCTTTATTCCACTTACACCGCAACGCCTATGTTACGGTACGTGCGATATCTGCCGAAAAATGTATAGCGGAACCCACTCCACCTTGGTGTTTGATTGGCTATACAAAAATATATCCTTATATCAATCCCAGGTCGGGCTCACCGGTTTCTTTGCTGTACATTGCTCTATTTTGGAGGGATGCGAAACACCTACAGAAATTAGTCAAAAAGGTGGCTTAGTCACCTATTGGTACCTTTTCTTCCTCCCCATGGATCGCCTTGTTCTCCTATTTCGTTGCATATCGGTAGACTGCCGCGCCTGTTCCACAAAATGGGTTACTGTACGCCTCGGGCGTGGACAATTCCCCGAGGTACTCTTCAGTGGTAATTGCGTGTCAGAGTCGCCGCCGGTTATGAGAGCAGGCTCTACAAAACTGACCTTACTGGGTATTTCCTGCATGTTTTTAATAGCAGCGACACTCTCGGCCCTAGTACTGGGCACCTTATGCTCAAATCTTGCAATACGTCGCAACTCTATGTCGGGGGACAAGCTACGGGAACGCACTGGTTCCTTGTAAAGTTCTCTATCGTCACTCGTTTTACAAATCGAAGTCGCTTCCTCGTAACGCTTCGCTGACTGCACCATGGCCTCATATGTAGCAAATACGTGGGACTTAACATGCCTCCTAAGGTCATACTTTAGTCCTCATGTAAACAAATTCTTCAAAACATGATTTCGCTGCTCACAAGTATCCTGGGGCATCGCTAAATATATGCAAAACTGCAAAACTTGGGGTAAACGTTTCATTCATTCTGACACAAATAGCACTGTAATCAATTTTGGCATCGTTGGTAATTCCGTCATATACTTCCTGGGCCCAGTCAGTCAGCGCTAAAGATAAACATTTAATATGTGTGTGACGCCATCCATTAACGTCTGCAATGCGATTGTATGTTCCCAGCCAGCTGTCGAAGGCTGGACCTCCCGATTTACCAGAAAACTTGGATATGTCCCTGAGAGGGACCAACGGAACATGGGGAGTTCATTCGTTGAGTTTGCGAAGTAGGTTCTTTAACGCATTGCCTTTCACAATTCGGCAGGCACAGCTGGGGGTGATGTGGATTCTCCGTACCAGTTAGGTTTCGATGCGATTGCTGCTTTCAGGCACATTAGTGCCGGTACTTGGGTTCCATGACTAGTTTCAATTCTTAGATCATTTATTTTATTCACTTCTTGCTCATCAACACTATCGAAACTGGCTAGAGAGCCGTCAAATTGCATCGCTGTCTTACACAAAGCGTTTCCATGTTCAGAGATCATACATGCTGTTTATTCTTAGTGGCTTACTACACTCAATGCCCAATTCTACAAGTATCAAACTTTGTGTTGGTCAGAGAAACATTTATCCGCTGGTTTACGGGGGCAATCCAAGCACAATGTTAGCAATCAAAATAAATTTATATTACAAACAAAACAGTGAAAAGTTTACGGTGTCCAAATCCAATGATCGCGACGTTCTTTTACTCCATGGGCTTCTCCACTTGGGTTCGAGGCCGGTACGACACATCAGCAATGCGGGCACTATTCTTTTCTTCGACGGGCTTGGTACTGACGACGCGACAGTCCAGCGACGGCGTTTCGGACGAGTCGGTGCGGCGGTGGACTGGATTCTTTGAAGTCCAACGATAGATTATCTCCGGAAGGATGTAAAGATATCACTGTTCACTAGGAAATGTCACTGATTCGATTGACGATTCTCAAAGAGTCTGCTACGACCAATAACCCAAACTATTTAAGGTAATACTTCCAATAATACCGATAACCCAACTATTTAAGGCAACAGTTCCAATGAGACCGATAACCCCACTATTTAAGGTAATAGACCGATAACCCGCTTGCTAACGATAATACCCAGACGACCAACACTTGTTCTACTATAATAGTTCTAACTGTCACTATGGCGAAGTCAATGTCACTCCAAGAACGATATAGGCGTTGAAGAGTGAGGATGTTCTCACATATAATGTTATGATAGTTAAGTAGCCAACTGAGTACGTGTTTTAGCGACTATGAATCCTGAAAAAGTGTTCGTCGAAAAGGTTCCTCAGTACCGAGTCTCTACTTCCGTGGTCAGATAGTTCCGGATATACGCCGATGAAAACTTATGTACATATGGGCATAACAATACATCAAGATGAAAAACAATATCAATGAACAACAATATGCATAGACCAATTCAAAAAGTTTCAAACGCTCCGAAAAGCACCATCCTTGCCAAGCACCTCAACGTTTTACCTACTGATTCATACAAATTTACACGTAAATATACATATCCCAAATCGGTTACTTCGTACGTATGCGAGAGGTCATTGTTCCTGATAACTGGAAAGAGCAAGACAAATTTAGCGTACGACATATGGCGAACGAGATAAATATCCTTACGGCGTGGCCCCCAATTGTATCAGATCGACGTGATGCTGCTGCATTACGCACTTCCACAAACGTAATGCCCATACGACCCCGGCTATCGCAACCTCGAGGGCGGACCTAGTGGGTTCAAATTTCTAATTCGGGTTGGTCCCAGGAGACTACGGAGCTGAGCAAGCCGCAGGAGCGCTTCACAGGGTGTATTCTGATCCTGCCGGACGGGTTGCGCACGTATCCTAAGCTGTACTACCTTTGAGGTCCCTAGGGAGGTTGGCTCCGTCACCTGCTTTCAGGTCAAAGAGACCATACCACTACTCCCTATCATCGTTCCACCT
Source organism: Trileptium ribeirensis (assembly GCA_030248225.1). NCBI lineage: Eukaryota > Metazoa > Nematoda > Enoplea > Enoplida > Thoracostomopsidae > Trileptium > Trileptium ribeirensis. Next base: position 61,617 of record JASANE010001195.1, read on the forward strand.
GGAAGCGTGTTTTGGGCAAAATTTTCGTTTCTACTTTTCTGTCTGAACGCTTTATAATTTATTTAGCCATTGGGCCCACTATTGTCCGAATAATCCCTAGACGTTTAACGTCGTATCGCGTGTAATTGGTTTCTTAGTTTGGGCGCTGTAAAAATTTTCCTTATTACTCGCACGAGTCGTACTCACACAATAATATACTTAACACAAATATGGAATCGGCGAGTCACGCTAAGGTTTGCTTCTTCGACGTTTGTGTCGAACCTGAACGTGCGTCGTCGATAGGAGTGACGGATTTCAAACCCCTTTCAGTACACATATCGCTACCATTGGTCAGTAAAACACGAGAACACGGTTGGGTTAGATTGATTATTTATTGATAAGTCAAAATCATATACGGACTTTAGCATATTGTACGGGAAAAATACATCAGACAATACCAATAGAATAGTACGCTATTTGAGGAAAATTGGAGGAACAACAAATGGACGTGTCGGAGTCATCGATTTTTATGGGACACTCACAGCTGGTTTGTTCGAATCACGGCTTGAACTACTAAGCCTTTCTAACGACAGCTGTATTTACCTTACTCGGAAAAAATGGGAAGGGAAATACTATAAAGCAATGATTTTGCTCATCCTAATCAACACGGCTATGGTACACAGATACATAAATAGGGTAAAGAGAACAGTAAATATGGATTAAAATACGGCAGATTATAAGGAATCAGCAAAGGTTACAATTATTGAACGATTATCATGGATATAAGTTTGTAATTTTACGCTGGGCACGACTCCTTAACTCAAGTGTGACAACGGTGCAACAGTAATTTTTCTTTCCTACTCGTATACATCTGTGTGAACGGTAATCGCAGGTACCAAAGAGAATTTCCCTTAAACGTGATGCGTAACAGGCTAATCCGCGTGCCAGATTCCTAGTTGCAAATGATCCTTCGAATACGGTAACCAAAATGAGAAGTTTAAAATGAAGAATTGAAAAATGAAGAGAAATGAAAAATTTTATAACTTTTCAGAGTTTTGCAACTGCAAAGTTGCACTAAAATTTACTGTGTGTTGTGTACATTAGCTGTACTTTACCAACACTAAGAAGTTTGATATTTTACTTTGACAGCCAAAATTTGCGAAATTGTAAGTAGGTGCTGGATCGAGCCGGATCTACGGGAAAGTACTAAATTATCAATTTTGAGCCTAAATTGGGGTTCGCGTAGAACCTTTGCTCGCGAGGGGCTCAGCGGAACAATGTTCTACTTTCATATCCAACAATTATGGCTACAACAAAGATAGTAATGAAAAGAATCCCTCAACTTCAAACTCGGGAATGCTAAATCGCGCATTCCATGTCCTAGGGTGAGTTGGGTGGGTGATATTTGTCTCGGTTACTTCAATAATTTATCTAGTCTATTAGAGAATTACAAAAGGACTCTTCTGACGCTTACGGAAGGGTCGAAGGCGTTTCCTGAGCCTTCACGTTTCCTCACCTAAAACTGTCGTACAAACATAACTCGATGTTTGCGAGCAACTCCACTAATTTGATACTGGTCCAAGTGTTCTCGAGTATATCATATACCAATTTTATGGTTCGGTTTTGACAAAAGAACCGTAATGACTACCTACTCAATGCGGAAAGACTATAGGCGGGTTGACAAAAGTTTGGTAAATTTCCCGATTCGTCCTATGTTAGATTAGCTAGTCTTGGAGGGATTAATACTTGCTCGGTCTTTTAGTTGAAACATGCGGTAGGGCCACTGCCGAAACAATGAACCGCTCTGGGGCTATTTCCACGTTCTACAAGCTCAATCGGGTTAAATTGTATAGTTCGGGTAACTGATTTCTTAGGTATTGGTATTTTACAAAGAGACTCTTTATGTTATCTCGGTAAGTTGTTCTTCGTCGCTACGACGCGGCGGTATTAGTAAGGGACGAGGGACGAGTTTAGACGCGTCCCTAAATTATGATACAACAAGCAAATCCTATGTGGCCAATTGACCTGTATAAATTGAGCGGCCAATTGCGCAGATTTTATGCCAACTTCAGGGTCTAAGGGTAGGGGTTAAACTCGTATTTGGCTAAATGAAAAGTTATTTGGGAATAAACATAGCAGTAGCGATGCCTTGTAGGTCATCGGCAATATCCTAGAACTATATAGGCCTTTGCTATTTAGACCTCAAAACGGCTTTCGACAAAAGCTCTATTTGATTGCTAAAGTTTAGTTAGCGTTTCTACTGAATTTTTCTCAGTGAGACAGGTCCGTAAAACGATGGATCCGGTTGTCGGTACAACTGTAACAAATTGACCTATTAAGTTAACCCTAATTGGCATTCTCCGTTCGCTCGGATCCTCGGTCTCGGCCGGGATACTTGGCCTAATTCGTCAAGGGATTGGGGGTTAATCTATAAACTTGAATTTCTCAATAACTTGCCAGCCTTTGCCTGTGAAACTTTGCACAGGGGCTGGGTTCGACCAAGTCTATCGGTTTATTAGGATCGGGTTAGCGATCCTCGCAAAAACTGGTCCGTCGAGCCGGTACCCGATAGACTCGATATCGCATCCAGCGATATCAACTTCGAAATACAAAAATATTGACACTCACAATGTGAGATATCCACACTAGGAAAATTAATATTTTCCTTTTACCGATGAAAATACGTGCAAAAGCAAGAACAAACTCTATTTGTAAAATTGAATCATAAGCGATCGAAATTTCGGGTAGGGGCGAACCTCTTTCGGGTCGTCGGGTGTGTGATTCCGACTCGATATCATTGAGCTTTAAAGTGGTATTCGGTAGCGGGCATTCCTACGAAGAAAGAGCGAAAGCTTCAACAACATTCCTGAGAGAATCTTAAAATATTTCAAATAAAACTTACGCTTAAGTTTTATCAGTTAGATGAATAGCTAAGATCGCTATAAAAATCCGGGTAGAATTTCGACAAATTCCTGGAGTAGATCTCGAGTTATGTCAAATCTCCATTCAGAGTGAGCTGTCTCACTGTCTGAATCTTACATTAACGAATCCGGTTGGGGGCAAATTAAATTCTTGCTCGATTTCATAACCGGAAATTACTACTAATCTCCTAACAAGTTCTCAGCAAAATTAGCAAAGGCAACAGTGTGCCAGGTAACTCTTATCGATTGCAAGTAAATCTTAATAATTATTCCGAGCACGGCTTAGTAACTAAACTTTCTTATAAAACGCATCCTTACAAAACAGTATCGCTTATTCAAATTGAAATCAGAAAGCAAGGCCCCAAAGATGGTACTGAACTTCGTTTTAGATGTTCAACAAGAGAAAGTTTTATTTAACCTCGGTCGTCTCAAAGATTACGTTTCCAATCCTAACTCGACTCAGGAGATCATGTAAAATAAATCTATACGCGAGTGACGCGTTGATATGTGCCATAACTCGTTGACCGAGGGAGGTCTGTACGACTTCGGCTTTCTAACTGAATCGTATGAGTGGTTATCCACGGCTAAAGGTCTGCGGGACAAGCTAGGACGGGCAAGGCTATCATGCAAATAAAAGTATGGACAGGGGAGGCTAAATGTCATACACGGGCGGTCATTGACGACTTATTTCGTTCTATATGCTAACTACTAAACTTCGAACCTATCTAGCCTAACGTCAGTATTACTTAACTACTCTACACAGCCTCCCTGTCCACACTTACAACTTTCGGGTCCGATCGGTCGACGTTCATCGCTCGTCCATCCATTCGAAAGATCACCATCGTAAAGCCAACAGAAAGTCGTAACAAAGTTAAAATCATAAGCAAACCGTAAAGCTACAGAGCGGTCTACAAACCGACCGTACTCTGTGCTGCCGAAGTCAGACTGAACGATCGAGAGCTCGAGTGGCTCTGGTTAAATACTTTAATTTTCGCCATTAAATTTGATTTACGTGGCCATTAAAATTCTAATAAAAGCAAGTACTTTTGGGACGATTTGACCCCAAAATTTAAGTACAAAAGCAAACTTACTTATCGGTCCGAATTTCGATAAATTTCGGACCGGTTTTATATGAAATCCTGCGCAATCAAATTGATTTATCACTTTGTTTATACCAATTTTATATAAAACTCCTCTAAATTAATACAGATTTTCTAGAAACTTCTAATAAATTTCAGCTAAATTAAATGTTTAAACTATAAATATAACAAGATGGATTCTCCATGGAATCTATAGCGCGTCGTTTATTTTATTTCGGTCCCAGATGCGATCGTTATTTTACAAGCGAACGAAACGGCTATGCTCAATATGGCATTTGTATTACTTTATAATTTATAATTTTGAAGTTTCAAACTTTATACATTAAACTAATATTAACTTCATATTAAACTATTAGTTTTCATACTAACTTTAATATTAACGTGAATCGTCAAAAATGTTTGTTCAAGGGATTAAAATTCAGCAGTTTGGACCAGCATTAAGCTAAACTTAATATCTAGTATTTAAAATAAAATATAACACTCTCTGTAGTTAATATTAATAGTTTATATTTATCTATTGATTAAGTAAACACTAATTATATTAAAACTAAGAATTTAATAATAAATATTACATCAGAATTTTTGGGTTAAAATTTGGGGAAAAGCATGGATTTTTGAGAGATGACAGCAGAGGCGATTAAGCTGTCGGAAAATTGCCGCAAATCGTAGCGAAAATCCACGATTTTGCTGATTAAGGTTTGGGCCCGGCATGGGTTGCCAAAAATCGAGTCCCACTAGACAAGCTCACTAAAATTAACGAAGCGTTTCAATGACTCTAATCTCAAAGGAATTCTTTGGATTGCGACCGCGGTTGGTTTACAGCAGCGTGAGATTAAAGTTAATTTTGTTTGCTATGATCTAATAATGTTATTTGAGTAAGGCTGACAATTATTTATGCGGATGAAACGAGGTTTGTCGATTTTGGTCTATACATTCGTGGATATACTTAACATATTGTGTGTGGACATATTTCGTGTACCAAACTTATAAAAGCAGTGTTACCGATTAATTGACGTCAGGATACAAACAAAACGCTTAATTTTTATTTTATCCATCGCGATTAAGTCCTTAACTTTTATCGTTATGTGTAGAGTTCGAAAACACTATCATTTCAGCAAACCTACTATGAAAATCGGACCTTTTTGACGTTACAGGGATTAACCTTTTGCGATATAAAATTCAAAGTTTTCTTTCGCTGTTTACTAAATATTGCTACATGGCTTTTTACATGGGCAATTCATTATGTTTCATGGCCAAATTATCAAGATCAATTAGAATTATTTTTCATTAGAATTAATAATTAGAATCTGAAATAAACTGAAAGGAATTTTTTAGTAACGTCTGTGTAATGAATAATAATTATTTTGTACAATTATTTTTTAGACAAACGGAGAACCAAGATTCAACCGAAGATACGTCTGAAGAAGAACGAGAAATTGAAAACATCGACATGAAAAAGGCCAGAAAGTATTGTTGTTTATCGTAATATGGAGCAACAGTGGTTTAAAATATTTGCCAAAAGCGCCGATGTTGCTTTATTTGATAGTTCGCAGAAAACCTGCGATCAAATTTCAGTCGAACGTGTATTAGTGGAGCTTGTTCCATTCAACAATAACAATTTGTTATTTATTGACGTTTATCGAAGACACTGTTGAACCAGCGAGTAAAAGTTAAATTTGTTCGCATAATGCAATTATCAAATCAACATACGTTTTTCCTAGACACATAGAATTGCTCTTCATCTGTTATATGATGGCAGTATGTATAGGCTTTTTGCTTTTCGCATTATTGCTTCGACTGGGCGCTTCCCGAATTTTACCAATATAATAATTAGAATGTAAAAGAATAGATATTACCAATAGAATTTAACAAAATTACGCAGAGACAGTAACTCATGGTCACTGTGGTGGAAATGTTCGTACATAGTTTACTGTGATCCAATGGTATGATGTCCCTTTAATGGGTGTCATCAAAAGTGGAACTGTTGATTTTACTGAAACGTGAAAATATAAGCGCGATTTAAATATTTCTTCTGCTTCTGTTTTCAGAGCTGTTGTTTTCTGCTCTAGAAAAACAATGAACAAAGACGCATTAGCACGTCAGATTTTGGAAGAAATCGTCCAGCGAAAAATGGATGAAAAGAAACGTGAACAGGAAGAGAAACAGCGGCGTGACGGCGAATCCAGTGGTCGTTATAAGGGATACCAGTACCACAAAAGATACGACCTCGATTCGGAGGAAGAGGGATCACGGAGGCGCGGTCAGGATTATCTTGTGCGGGGTGACTCGGAGAATTCACCGAGACGAAATGATGCACAGGTACATTAGGAGTTTTGTGAAAACAGGATTGAACGTATTTCTGCATACTTTTTGAATTCTTTTGTAGTAAGTGAAATGAGCGCAGCAGAGAACTCTTACCAGCTGGAATAGTGGTCAAGTTTGACAATTAGTAGATTTTTAGGGTGGCAAACATTAATCAACTTTGCTTAACGGGTTGATTCGCGCGATATCTCATTTGAACGCTTGAATTATTTATTTCTGTCCTTTAGTTAGACACAGAAACTGATTTTAACTCCCCTCCAATACAAAACGGGGTTCAAAGAGGAGTATTGGACTGTTCTGAGCTAAATTGGGCGCATGTTGTAGAGTAAATGAGCCTCTATAAGATTATCTTGAAACGAGGCTGCCTTAGCATGAAGGATTTGGGTCTAAAAAAGTTTCTAAGAAAACGGCAATATTTCCGCAACTTTTCCAGCTATATTGTTATTATTGGTATCATTTTGCGAGATCCTTAGCATCATAGATCAATTTAGCGTCTATGTTCACATGTGCGGCGATTTTCATTGCGTAATCTGTATTGTTGGGTTAAAACGGATTTTTGAATGCACCCATGAGACTTAAAATACACGAAAACGGCAATATTTCCCTCAACACTAGTGCTATATGAGTGCTGTAATTGGCCTCATTTTCATAGCAATTTATCCACCTCCTTGACATTTTGAGTCCCCAAATGTGCAATCAAAGGGTATATCTAATTAACTATTCAAGCAAGATTGCTTATATTAGGCTTATTAAGTCACTGTGATAGTGTGTTCACGAATGATACACCATCATATTCATTTGCGCGTGAGTTTTTTAGCAAACCATTGACAAAAATGTTTTATCATTGCTGAAAAATTTTTTATTTATAAATAAAAATGGAAAAAAAAACTTTTAATGCAAAAAATGTTTTTGTTTTCGTCTATTGTTTCCGCCTGATTTAAGTTTTGTTTTCAAGGTTTTCATATTTCTTCCCCTAGTGGGCTTTAAAAATTTTTCGTGCTTTCCAAAATATTGTTTTATTTTTCAAAATTATAACTTCGTTTTGAGGAAGAAACCTTTCAACAGAAACGGGTGTTGGGATTTAAAGAATTTTTTTGAAGTTAATGTTTTTCATAAAAGTATTATTATCGGCGTCATTACATATTTTTAGCAAAATTCACGAATTTCCGTAGATTGTGTGTTTTAACATAAAAAAGATTGTCAGATTTATTTCTGACCAGTCCATGATATAGTATAGCTAAGGTAAGTGTGTTGTGCAGGGAAATCGTACAATTTCAAACGTTACATAGTATGTAGATAAATTAAAACCGAATGGTTTTTTCTGCAGTGGGTCCAGTATTCATTCCAGCAATAACCTCGGATTGAATGGCCCAACGTGCGTACTAAGGTGCTACCCAATGTGATAATATTGGTAAACCAGCCTTGTATTTTGTTCGTTCAACAAAAGTGTATATACAAGTAAAATTTGTCGTTTTGTTAGTTCATGTGTTTTTGCTGTTAGAATTGGTTGTACAGGAAGCCGATGCAGCGAGAGAAATAAAAAGATCCTTTTTGTGTAAAAAAATTGTACTGTCGGTCAAGATCATGTCCCTTAGTCTAATTCAGATTAGTCCAATTCTTCGCTCAACTTATGAGCATTTGAGCCCAATGCTTGATTACCTCGTGTTTATACTTATATTTTTGAGCCTAATATTTTCTTTCAACGCAAATTCCTTGATAAGAATTTCAATGGGCTTAAATTCAAAGGCTTAAATTAAATGGGCTTCAATTACCTTAAATAGTCGCAATGCCGCGTAACGGCGTGGATTTAATTGTACCGGTGATCTAAGAATACACTCAGATATTTAAGATTGTCGTGCAATGAAATAATTTTTTCCCATGCGCATATCCATTTGACCACCCAGTGTTTTTATTGTAAAAACTACTCTCCTGTACTTTCCCGCATTAACAGAGAGGCCGCTGACACACCACATATGAAGTGCACAGTTGGTCCTGAGACATCTAGAGGATGCCAATAGGACAAGTTGTCAGAGTAGCACAAGACACAGTTATCATTAAACCTGCCAATGATATCATTTATTTCCATGCACCTGAGCACATCAACAGAACTCTCCCCTTGGTAAATCCCCTAGTAGCTCTGACTGATGGCCTCGACAGTACTTTTTCGCTATAACCACTCTTGTGCTCAATAATTTATGTATCCATATTTTGGTTATATTTCAAATACCAAATTCATCATATTTTTAAAATAAATTACAATTTAGTTCGGTCAAATGCTCCAGAAATAGCTAAGAACACTGTTTAGACAAATTTTCCAGAAAACATGTCCGGCTCAATCCGTGCTGTAATACACTGAAGCGCAGAAATAGCGTTCCTTCGTTCACGATAGGCATGTTGATTGTCATGTAATTTGGACTTGCTTAGACAGTCATTTTACGTAATCAGCCGCCAATCTTTCGAGAGGTTTTCAATAAAAATGATGACAAATTAATAGATTTAAATGAGTTGGGCTCAGTATAATCGTCTTTTCCCGGTTTAGGGATTAAGACAATTTCAGTCTGTCTCCATGAGCGTCTTTTCATCTCTCTAACAACATTTTTACATTTTCTTCTGTAAAGTATAGTAGTTGTTCCATGTTATGTCATTTTCATAAGTCATATCTATTCCGTATATCTTCTTTACCTTTTGTTGCCGAATTCTCTCTAAATCACCATATCACCAGCAATTTAGAAATTTTTGTTTGCCCAAATATGGAGAACAGTTCATTGCTGCCATAAGTAGATCACTTATCACTGCGACCGCTAGCTATATCTGCTCGCAGTCGTCAAAGCGCATTTTATGTAATTCACTTAAACTTCTTGCGTAATGTCTTTATATCATTTTCTCACGTCACATTCAACTTTCTAGAAGTATACTCAGCACTAAAGTCCAAACTGAATTTAATGAGCTTATTGTCTAATCCCGAACAGAGTTGTATTACCTGCCAATGGTTGATATATCTCTAGGCAGTTGCTTGCGAATGTTACAACAATTACCTCAGATCTATTCGTAATAAAAAATTTGGGGAATGAGCTTTACTCACCATATATATGTCAGCAGCCAGCAAGAATTCCGCTAAGTTAATACCTCTTCTGTTATCCGATATATCTTCTGTTATAAATGTATTATCCCACAGTCTATTGTACTTTAACCCACTGGTCATAAAATAACCTACCGCTGCAGCGCATCAGCGTAAGCTCCCCCCGTAAGGCAGGGTTCCTGAATCAACGGGACTAACTGCCCCAAACTCTACCTTAATCTTTTTTTCCAATATTCTAAATAGCCTCTTCTTGAATGCTGGTTATTAATCTGTAGAACTGTCAGAGTCATTTAAAATTTTCATTTAGAAGCTTTGAATGACTACCATGGCTAACTATAAAATTTTACTTGATGCTGGGTCCATGTTTCTGAATGATATCCGGCCCAAGAGCCGCATCCCTGGAAACCTGCCCCAAAAGGTCTATATAAATCTAGATCAAAGAACATGATATAAGTCATCCTATATCTTAGTCTCCCTCCTCTCTGTATAATGAGCTCACGTCTTTCAGGTAAGACCCTAAAGCCAAATATCGAACCTTGTTCTCTTTGCCTAATAAAATAAGGGCCTACTTAGGGATCCTTAAATTAGCTGAGTTACAAATGCCTATTTTTCTTTTGACCTCTTCCGAATCCTCAGGAGGTAATCTTCGTCCCGATGTCGGGATGAAGCCAGCGATCTTAACCAGATCGCCCTGAGCAGAGTCTGCTTATGTGGAAACTCCGGCATTCTGTTCCAATTTTCAATAATATTCAGTTTCGTTATTTCATGTGTCCCTGCAAAAGCCTCTTCTATAGCCATAGTCCTCGAAATCGATATATCTGGCATTCGGAGATTCTAACTTTGCCACCAAACGGGCAGATAGATCATCAATCTGTTCGTCCGTCATAGACTTCATCGGGTGGCCTTATCCACAATTACAGCGTTTGTGGCGCTCTCCGCAGCCTTCATATACGAGCCAAGCTTTAATGCTTGTGGTTGAATATATTTCTTAGCTTGTTTTATGCAGTTTCAGACGCCGTGTCTTCAGGTTGCTCTGTTCTTTTACGATTCTGCTAGCTGCGCCCGACTAGTCGTTTCCTTTCTGCACAGGTGTCTGTTCTTTTGAGTTTTTTTATCGACCGAAGTCGTTAAAGCCTCCTTTCCGTTCAAGGCTTATGTACGTATTTGCGAGTCCTTTCAACTACCGTCTAAGTACTATGGTTATCAAGACAATTCTTCCTTCCCGATAAACCGGGTACAACAGGCTGTCCAATAAAGGTCACAGTTCTCATCTTTTCAGTGATGCCCCATTGGGCGTAGCACAGGGTAACGTCCTTGGTCCTTTGTTGTTCAGCTTATATACAGCTCCGCTGAGAGAGTTAATCAACGAACTGGAGTACCGATGCGTTATGTACTCTGATGATATTGCTATCTATATAAACTTTCATCTGGAAAATGAACTTAACAAGTTCAACCAGGTGTCCGAGGCTGCCAGGGCATAACGCAATGGTTGCATACCAACATGCTGAAAGTAAATTCGTCTAAGTAGCAGCTTCTCGTCGCAAATAGATCGAATGTATGCACAACATCAACATTGCTGGTTGCGTGATTGAAAGATGCTGTTCTTTTTAGTTTCTCAGTGTCTTGATTGACTATGATCTATCGTTCAAACAGCATGCTATCGCAGCTAGCAAAATCAGAGTTACGGAGAATTCGACTTCTTGTCGACAGAGACACTGCTGAAACAATAGTCCGCGCGTTCATCATATCTCGTATTAAGTACTACTATTCACTCTTCTGCCAGTCACCCGAAACGACAACCGTTATTTGTGAGGTCGCAGCTTCAAGTCCCGTCTCGAATTGACGTCAGGTTTGAATGCTTTGCTCCAAGACTGGAGTAACACCAATGCAAACCTTCAAGCCAGGGATTTTACCATGATAGCATTCCTGCTGCAGCTCAAATCTGTGCTTTTGACGTCGCTTACAATATTAACATCTCCCTACTAGTTGAACAGCACGTTTCATCGTGATCCAACGGAAGTTAGACATTCCGTTTTGTGGAACATATGCGGTATAGCCTGAACCACCCGTTATTCCCTCTGACCTTCGAGGACATAGTAGGTGGAATTTGAGAGGATGTTTGTTTAACTCCAATGTGACTGAGTTAAAGCAGAAAGCCAGGAAAGCCTTTCGTAAAGCGTGTCGTCTGAAAACTCCAAGAGCATATGAAAATACCGTGAACTGAGAAGAAGATCCTATAATTATGCAATACGAGAACCTAAAAGCTATCATTGGAAGAAATTTACCCAGACTCTAAGGAATACACCAGAAAAGGCAAGGTTACGTCGGTTAATGACTTGTCAGCAAAAAGTCCAAATTGGCACAATGATGAGACCAAATTGAAATTACACAGAAAGGGATGAGGACACCACAACTGTACTTTTAGACTCAAATTTTCTAGATTGCGTATCTAGACATCGCCCAGCTTTTGGCAAACTAACGCAGTGTGGCTAGTCTTTTAATGATTTTATTGATTCATTAGTAACTTATGAAATGGTCATTTAACACATTTAAGCCATTCAAAGCACCTGGACCAGATGGTATTTCGCCAAAGTGTCTGCAAGAAGGAAACATATCTTTATCAAGATATATTTAAAGTAAGCCTCAAAACAGGCTATTTGCCCGATGTGAAGTTATTCCTCCCACAGCCAGACAAACAAAGCTACGCAGAAGCGAAATCGTTCAATACCTTATTTTTGAGCTCATTTTTGTTTTGAAAAAGTAGAGCGGTATGTGGATAGACATACTCGAGATGTTACCCTAAAAAGACAACCGGTAAACGGAAATCAGCATGTTGATCAACCAGGCAAAAATACTGCTAGCGCGTTGTACAGTCTTACTAAATGCATAGATTACTTTGACAACAAGAAGTATCTAGCTTTGGGAATCTTCCCTTCCTAGACATAGGAGGAGCTTCTGACAATATTAGATTCAAGCCTAGTTTCAAACCGATGAAATCGGGTTATTCAAGCCCGACTGTGTGGTATAGAGAAACAAAGGCAACTAAATGATGCCCACAGGATGGCATACTATCGCCATTGATATGGTATATGTTGGTAGAAAATTTTATCTCGCAGCTCCAAGACAAATTCATTTTGTGTCAGGTATATGCTGACGATGTGGCCATAGTTTGCACAGGACTCCAAGAATGTGCTGTGGCAAAAGAGAAAATAAAGTATTAAAAAAGTCTCCAAATGGTGCACTGAAAACGGAACAAATGTTAAAACAGATAATACCAAAACAGTTTTGTTCCACAGAATAATGGAGACACCAAATCTTCGGAAACGAACTACAGCTCGTTTCAAATGTAAAACATTAGGAATTATAATGGACTACCGGCTGAACTGGCTAGACCACATATATATAATGGACATGCAACACAGCTATTAAACACTTAGTGTTTCCGTATGATGGGGAAAAAGAGGAGTCTGCGGGCAAAGACGATTGGTTGGTTATACAAGGTTGTTATTCTACCAAAATTACTATGCGCGTGTATAATTTGGTGTCATAGAATGACGATAGGCAAAATAACAAAACAGTGCTACGATTAATACTAGTTAGTATGTCAGCCGCTTCAAAGTCAACCACGACAGCAGCATTAGAGGTTATACAAAATAAATACATTACCGCTAGACATTACAGTTTTTACAGAAGCTCTACTAACCTATGCCAGACTCGTAAGTTATGGCTTATGGATAGAGCAGTCCCAACATTCAATAGATATTGCTAAAACGGACAGAGACAGAACTCTATTGCCGTAACTAGCAGACGATTCAATGGTGGTAACACTGGCTGACATTAACATTACATGACGGCAGGAACGCTCATACAGATGCAGACAATACAGATGGATCTAAGTTGACTTGATGTCACAGATGAGTAATGGTACAGGCGCAGGCTTCTATATTGAAAACTAAGCCCACATATATCTCTAGGCAAAATTCCAGTCTGCAGTAAACGTAATTAGTAATCACTGGATAAACTCTAGATAAACGATTGTGTTAACAACCTGAAAAGTCTTGTTTACGACAATGATGTAATTCTACAGTGGGTTAACGGTCATAGTGGAAATTATCTGAACGATGTGGAAGATTAACTAGCTCGCAAAGGGGTCCAAACACCTTTTATAGGCAACGAACGAGCCATCGATGTTTCATACAGAGACTTAAAGATTTTGTGCAAAAAGAATTTCAAATTAGATGGTATACTTGTACAACGTGTAAAAATACAAAAAGTTTCATACCCAGAATAAATAAGAAAATAACTGTATAGGGATAGTTAATAAAAAAGGAATGAGACTTATGCTTACAGGACACTGCTTGTTGAGCAAGCACCTATTTAGATTCGGTTTGTCGAACAAAAACATATGTCCAGCCTGCAATCAAGATATCGAAACAATAATATTTGCTTGTGCAACAGATCCATACTGGATCGTTACGAGGAGGATTAATCCTGACCATAGCCTAATGGCAACATTTTGTTGAATACCCTTAATCCTGGCCACACTCTAATGGCCAACATTTAATAGACAGTCCAATAATCCTGGCCACACTCTAATGGCGCACATTTACAAATACCCCAATAATCCTGGCCACAGTCCAATTTCCAGCATTTAGTCGAATACCAATAATCCTGCCCACAGAGTAATGGCCAACATTTTATCGAACACCATTAATCTTGTTCATAGTGTAATGACCAACATTGTGGCGACTACCGTAATAATCCTGGCCATAGCGTAATGGTCAACATTTTGGAATTTAGTTGCCAATGTCTCGCCAACTTAGAATACCTCACGGAAACGACCCAACTGTGTACGAAACCCACTGTAGCATCGAAATCCGTGCGTAAATGGGATTAGAACCAATCTATAACCTCTCTGTCCAAGCCAATATATAAGCCATACGAACCGACCGTAAGACTCTGCCGTAACCCTATTTATAAACCGTACATATATATATTTAGCGCAAATCATGAATCTTTACGTCCATTAACCTCGCTACGAACTAGAGATTTCCGTCATATTTCGGCCCGTACCGCCGACAGTTTGATAAAAGCAAAGGGTATCGTTATTAACATTTCAGAGATGAAAAATCATCAAAATATTGTTACCATATATATATGTAGACATATAATTATCGATCGTTGTGAGCCATAAAGGCTACTTTGACATACTTAAATCGCGTATATATCTATATATAGTACCGTTACCATCGTTTTGTTGTACTATGTTTGATGGCCATAAAGGCACGTAGTATTCCCTTGATTCGTATAATTATGATCGTATTATATATTTGTTTGTTCCATATTCATACCATACTTTTGCGTTGCTAAAGTCCATAAAAGCGCCTGTATTTTATCATGATTCTATACCGTTTTATGATCCTTGTATTCATACCATATGTATGTGCTGGTAAAGGCCGTAAAAGCGCCTGTACTTTGGTATGATTTTTTACCATTCTTACGATCATAATGATGGATTGTACCGTTGATTATGAACGTATACTTGTTGCACTATAATTGTACCGTGTTCTTGGCCATAAAAGCGCCAATTTACATTGCCATTTGTATAATAATTGTTATACCTTATTGCACCCTTGTAATTTATAAGTTTGGAGGTACCATTAACCGGGAATAATTTGTCTTGTTTAGGATGATTTTAAAAATTTAGGGACTTTTACGCTTGTGAGTCAATGCTTTTATAGGTAGAAATTGTGATTATGGCGAGCTCTTGCCGTACTCGACTTGTAGAAATTAGGACAGTAGGACTCCCTGCCCGCCCCGATACATAAGAATAGCCCTACCACGCGTGGTAGGACCGTAAAGTTTACTTCGACTTTGATAGGAAAGGCTGACCGCGACGGATACCCGTCACGACCGTCCTCACGATTGAGGACCCCAAAAAAAGTTTGGCTGTCCGCCCTATAGCGAACAGCAAACGGACAAATTTCTTGAAAATTTTAGTAAGAAAGGAGAAATATTATTTACCAGTGTTCAATATTCACAACTACAGTGGTAAACTGCAGCAACTAAAATTTTATCAGTTACCAGCGTTCATTTTCGCTGGCTAGGTTAACTGATAAAAATAGAAAATTTGGAATCAAAAGTATCGGCTCCGCCCCATAACTCCGGAACCGTTGAGAAATCACAAATTTAGTACTTAACATTTTTGGTAGGAAATTTTACGGTCTTTATAATGAGACCGGTTTCATGGAGATCCGACCCGGAGCCACGCACTTATGAGCAAATAAATGTGTACGTAAACAAACACAAATACCTTGGAGTCTCACTGATTATTCTTGGCTTTTCGTTTTGGTCGTGCGCGTGGATGGAAGGGCGATGGACGTCGACGCAAAGGATCCGACTCAGTAAGTGTGGACAGGGCTGGCTTAGTTTAAGGACCAAGTGAAATTAGTTAGATTAAGTCCGTAGAAATAACTAAGGTGTAGTACAAGCGAGATGTAAGTCAGTTAGAAGTAATGTTAAGCCTCCATGGACTCCCTGTCCACACTGGTGTTTACATGATAGTTTGGTGCGCCCTAGCTCACCCTGCAGACCCGTAGCCATGTTTATAGATTCGCCTGATTTAATTGAAAGGTCGTAGTCGAACTGAACCGCCCTGAGTTAAGGTATAAACAGACGCGACACTCGCGTACAGACCTATTTTTACATGATTCCCTGAGTCGAGTTAGGATTTGAAAATATAATCTTTGAGCCGACCGACGTTAAACAAAACAGATTTTGGTTGAAAATTGACAGTAGAACTCTGAATCATCCGTGGTCACATTATTTTCATTAAGTATTTATCAATGATTTTACTCAAGGTTTTATTCGATTTACGATTTCTTTGGACACAAGTTCGTCCTCTTAATTTTGGTACTTTGTTAGTAGGAATCCAGGACAAATTTGAACTTAGCAGGACAAAGGCACCTTAGGTACTTAGTTAAGATTGTATTGATTAGGTAGGAGTGCTCCAGCCATCATCCACAAGCTGAAAGTTTGTATCGTACTACGATTAGACATACTGACCCAAAGCCCTGTGAGCGAGATAGCTCACTTAGAGTGAAAATTTGATGTATCTCGAGAACTATCCCAGGAATTTGGTTGAAATTTTACCCGGATCTTGTTTAGGATCCGAGCTATCGATATAGCACCTAAAACTTTCAGATACCGCGTCGGAATACCAAACTCGACTACCATGAAGGGGCCCGCCCCCGCCAAATTATGAAAATGGAAATATCTTAGGGTTTACTCCAGGAATTTTGCTAAAACTCTGGACGTAGTAATGTCTGTTCATGAATGCAACTCTAAACTTATCGATTTCGCGTCGGAATCCCAAACCCGACGGCCTTGAAGGGGTCTGCACCCCCCGCTGAAAACGTAGGATTAAAATATTTTGAGATTCTCTCTAGGACTTTTGTTTAAACTTTCGCCGTTTCTTCGTAGGAGTGTTCGCTACCGGACACCATTCTAAAATGCAACATTATCAAGTCGGAATCACAAACCCGACGGCCCCATAGGGCCTGCTCCTACCCAAAATTTTAACTGATCATAACTCAAAATTCCCCCAGGAATTTCGATGATTTCTATCGTGCAAATAGAGGCCCAACTTCCTCTTTTCCCATCTTCCTAACTTCCTCTCTGCTCCATTTCACCATTTTCCAACTTCCCATCTTCCCAATTTCCCGACTTCCCATGTTCCCAATTTCCCAACTTCACAGTTTCCTATCTTCCCAATTTCCCAACTCCCTAATTTCCCCAAGTTCCCTATTTCCCATCTTCTCTAGGCCTTACATTTGAGCTATCGAGCCCGGCAAAGCTGTGGCCCGTTCAAAAGTTATAGAAAAATTAAACCCGAGCAGCGCAAACGCCTCTCAGGTTTCGCACAGAACTTGCAGACTTTTCTTCCCGTGTAAGTATATTCAGTTTTCATAGCAGGTTTTGGTTTAGCTTTAGCATATAGTTTCTAAGATTTAACTTTGGCTTTCGTATTTCTGTTTTCCTCTATGTATTGACATCAGTGCAGCACGAAAGCCGTCGGAGACTCGAATCTCCGATATACGGCCCCTGCAATGAAAATATTAAATTAACCAGGGTTAGTACATTTAATTGTAGTGGCAAAATTTCTGTATATCACAACTAGAAAGTTATTGAAAATCATAGATTTTCCCCAGCCCCTGTAGAATTAGACCCAAAATCTGGGTCGAAAACTAGGAGACCGATCCATCAAAGGATACAAACCGAATGAAACGCAGTTAATAAAATTGTTACGGTTGTCCCGACAACCGGGCCTCCGCTTACTGACTTGTTTTGTGGAGTAGGAAACGCTAGAAATGTTAATTTAATTTTAGTACCAAATAGAGCTCTTTTCGAGAGCCGTTTTCAAGTCAAAATAACTTAAGTTTTAGTACCTTTAGGATACTGCCGGTGACCTATGAGGCATCGCCACGTATAGTTGTAGTTTTGGTCAAATTTGTAGGTACCTGAACACAATTTTAACCCCTGCCCCTATGCCCCAAAGTTGGCATAAAATTTGTATAATGATAGCCGCTTTCCGGCATTAATTAATTGAACCCAGAGAATTTATAGATTGTGCCGTAAGTTAGGGACTCGCCCGAGCTTGTCCCTTGGCCCACATTAGTACCGCTGTCTAGTAGCAATAATCCCGTTAGTACACAGTACATTTGTACTTTTGCTCTTAGGTCTACACCCAGTTGTAGAGCAGTACTTTTGATTAAATTACCGCCGAACATCAAGTTATTTTCTACGTTTATTATAGCCGTGGAGGATGAAGGCCAAGGAGGCGTCTTCAATTCTTTTGTAAACTTCGTGGGAGTCCGTTTGGAACCCCGCAGTAAGCTAGATAAAATTAAGAGTTAAACCAAATCGAATATTACCCAAATCATATGTACGCCACACCTAGCAAATTTTAGTAATAATTTTGGGTTAGGACAAGCTGAAAAGTTAGAAATTCGGTCCCAACGTCAATCTACTGGGACCCATAAGCTATTCGAAAGATAAGTCTACTCGACCAATTTTAGTCTCATTTTAGCACATGTTTATAGACACGAAAAGCTACGTTTTGCAGCTGTTTAAGTCACAACCGAGCCTCGATTTAAGGCCAAAATTTATCGTTTTGTCACCGTGTTCGAGGAATGATTTGATAGGAAATTAGAACTAAAATTAACCAGTTATGTCTATGCAACCTGATGAAAATTTTATCTCTTATTTATGGTCACAGTACGTATGTATGTATGCGAGTAGGAAAATAACCGTTGTATTATTGTCGCACTAGAGAAAATTATGAGTCGTACCGATGATCGCCTCCCAAACTTACCGTTATGCTGATATGTATCATTAATCGTTTGTTATAACATTTTGTCGTATGTTAATCCAATCGCTACTACACCGCATTTATTTATCATGTACCATAGTCGTGATTAGAATGAGCAAGATTGAATCCCGCAATCCCTCTTTGTACGTTTCATCCCGTATGCCCCATTTGCCCCAGTCATATTACCTTTCGCCTTTCGCTTACCTGAACCTGTTGTTTTGTCGGAGGACCCTCTACTAGCAATCGTAGTGCCGAGCGAGTAGTTAGTTGAATGGCGCCTCTTTATCGATAACTATCCGTTTTGCGCTCCGTATTACTTACCGGTATTTGGTTTCGATTTGACCCATTTCTAATAAGTAAGGTTAGCGCAGCCGTCATTAGAAAAGGCTTAGCAGTTTATGCCGTGGCTTGAATCAGCTGTGAGAGTTATGTGAAAAAGGCGATGGCTCCGCAACTTATCCCGTTTGCCGCCATGCTCATTCTCCTAATAGTGTACCATACTAGTGACATTGTACCTGTTGTATTCGCCCGTACAATATGTTTTTGTCCATATCTGATTTTGACTCATCAATAAATGCTTAATCAAACCCAATGTATCCAAGTGTTTTACTGATCCGAGTAGCGATAGAAATTAGAAGGGGTTTGAAATCCGTCACCCCTATAGACGACCCACGTTTAGTTTTGACACGCCCATCGAAGAAGCAAACCTTAGCGTGACTCGCCGATTTCATTGCAGTGTTAAATATATTATTTTGTGAGTTTGACTCGTGCTACTAATTTGGAAAATTACCGCAAGATTAAAAATCACGCTGAGCACCCAGAATCTGAAATTACACGCGAATCCGACGTTAAACGTCTAGGGATTTGTCGGACCCTAGTGGGGGCCACTGGCTAAATAAATTAATCGTTCAGGAAAATAGGAAAATTAATCTAATCCGAATACCTGTTAATATACACTTCCCGGTTAAACGAGGATAGGAATAGCGGTATAAATAAAGCGATAAAGCGTTCAGACAGAAAAGTAGAAACGAAAATTTTGCCCAAAACACGCTTCCAGGTGGAACGATGATAGGGAGTAGTGGTATGGTCTCTTTGACCTGAAAGCAGGTGACGAAGCCGACCTCCCGGGGGACCTCAAAGGTAGTACCTCTTATGCTACGTGCGCAACCCGTCCGGTAGGATCAGAACACATCCTGTGAAGCGCTCCTGCGGCTTGCTAAGCTCCGTAATTTCTTGGGCCTGACCCGAATAAAAAGGAAAAATTTAAGAATTGGAACCCAATAGGTCCGCCCTTGAAGTCACGATGGCCGGGGTCGTATGGGCATTACGTTTGTGGAGGTGCGTAATGCAGCAGCGTCACGTCGATTACACTTGCGTGCAATATATATAAGGATCAACGCAAAATTATATATGGAAAACACAAGACCTTAGGAGACTGTAGGATTCATAAAAGAAACAAAAATAAGCAATTATAAGATCTTCAAATAAAATGGAAAATAGTATCATAAGACATAGCTATTATTATGGTATAAAAGAGAAATAAATTCAGATGGGACAGTGTCTGTACGCCTCATATTGACTGTTAATTTGTCAACTGTCTAGCAGACAGAAGGGGTGGAATCAGGGAGTAATCGGAATTCCGGTTCCGGCAAAACGCAAAAACCATGCCGGAACTGGAATTCCGGTTTAAAATTTTTGTTTGATTTTTGCTTTATCCGTGGTCCAAACATATGTAATAAATATATTGATCAAGTCCTAATACAACCAAGAAAAATGAGCAAAACTAGTTTGGCAAACGTTGAAATATTGATTCTTGAGCACTTTATACCAACTGGTAAATGATTTGAAATTTACTGTTCTTAACTGACAAGTGGGGTAAACCTAAAAAAATCAAATGTCTCAGTGTTGTACCAGCCTTTTTCTGTGAAAATATGTACAGGGGCTGGGTTCGTCCACAATTCAGACCACACGAGCCAAATGTTACGACAGAAAAATAGCATAGATTTGCCATGTAAAATAACCGTCGGAGCCGGAAAGTAAAGTCGCCGAGCTCCGCGCTACCGAAGTAACTACCCCGACTGTCGATTTCTTTGATTCCGGTCTCCGACCAAACGGCGGCCGTTTAATTAAGACCGGGGTTTCGGTATTTTCTTAATTTAACCCTCTCTTTCCCACATATGCCAATTGGCTTTTTTATTTCGGAAACCAGCTGCACAACATAGCGAAAAATTCAACCCTACTTCCCGCGCATACCTATTGACATTATACACATGCATAAATTACATAGCTAGTGATTTAAAATTTGGGCGAATTTGGTTTACTGTGGTTTAACAAATATCGAAAACAATTGCTGATGAAGTGAAAAAATTGGGGGGCTCCTGTCAAATTACAAGATGGAGGATAGCTAACCGAAAAATTTTACAATGTAGAAAAGCGTTTGTATAACAGGTTTTGGTATCGTTTAGCCCCTATTTCGAGAAAATTTTGAGCTATCTGGGAAATTAGATGAGCCAATTGGCATATATGGGAACTCGAAGTAGCGCTTTAATACAGCGATTTGTACTCGTGCCCATAACCATTTTTTATCCTCAAAATATATATATTCATGATCATGGTCGCATTCCAAAGCTGTGGGTCTCTAATGTCTCCCTAAGGGTCTCGAGTAAAACAGTGATTGCGTTTATTAACTCCTTGTTCGAAATGCCAATTGGCACTTTCGGGAAATCAAAGCAATGGTTAAAGATTATTATAGGGTCAAAAACACATTTGTGTTGATTTGGCTAACTTCCAGCTTCATAATGTCACCTTTGTCAACTGCGCGACGCTGCAATGCTTCAGTATAACTCTATTTGCAGAAATGTCACTATATCATGTTCTTAATTAATCTGCCAATAGGCAGTTGTGGGAATCAGGGTACATATAAGTTTACAACCCCCATGTTGGAATTCCGCTAAATTTACTACGTATATTTACTCTATTTTAGACCATTATAATATTTTTAGGCGATTAGCGTATACTTCGGACTAATATGTCACTAGACCCAAATAATGAATTTCAAAATTTGTCGAAAGGAAGCTCTAAATTTAAGCGCGGCGATGTCTCTGACGTCGAAAATGCTTCTGATGGCGTGGAGGAGGATTGTCAAATGACACTGAATGTACAATGAATTGAATTAGAAGACGATTTCGACTACATTGATTCGGATAACGAAAGCGAAGGTTCAGTTGAATACGGGTTCGAACCAGAAGATGCTGCTGTTTCAAAACTGAAAACATCGGAAAATCGAATATAGATGGCGCAGTAAACTGAATCTGGCTGCTAATATGGGTCATACGCCACATTGCCAGTTGCTGACGATCGAACCTATGAAGGAATGTTGTGAATATTTCGAACTCTTTTGGTTCCATGAAATGATAGAGGTTCTTGTAAATCAAAGTAATATCTACGCGACTCAAAACAGAAACATTGGCCTCAATATTACCGATGCCGAAATGCAACAATTTTTTGGAATTCTGATTTATTTTGCGTGCTTGAAATTGCCTTACTATCGCATGACATGGGAGACGGCGACTCGCATAACGTTTGTTGCAGACATAATGGCTCGAAACAAGTTTGAGACGTTGCTAAGGTACGTGCATTGTGTCGATAACACAAGCCTTGACAAGTCAGACCGGATCGCGAAAATTCATCCGATTCTTGAGATGTTTCGTGAGAATTGTCTCGACCGTGCTCCAGAGCCCGATCAGAGCATAGACGAGCAGATAAAAGGGCGACATTCTGCCAAATAATACTGTCCGATGAAGCCGAAGAAGTGTGGCTTTAAAATGTACGCCAGGTACAGCGTCGGCGGCTTTATCCACGATTTTCTGTTGTATATGGATAGAAAAATAGTTACCGTTGCACGGTCATTGGGCCTAGAACCAGACGTCGTCGTTAAGCTTTGCCAAACACTGCCTGAGAATAAAGTATTCCGCATATAGCGGACAACTATTTCACCTCGATGGAGCTACTGATTACTCTAAAGGACCGCGGGATTTATTATCTAGGTACAGTTCGAGCAAATAGATTGCGGGGAGCGTCCGAACTTCTGAGCAATGAAAAGGAGTTGAAGAACGATGGAACGGGTTCCTATGACTGGGTGACTTCCGCAAATCAGCAAATTACCGTCGTTCTTTGGTTCGACAAACGCCTTGTTCAACTGGCGTCTTCTTTCGTTGGTGTCGAGCCACTATTAACCGTGCGTCGATGAGACAACGGCGAACACAAGGATATTGCTGCTCCCGCGGCAGTAAAAGTATACAACGTTAACATGGGCGGTGTCGACCTTGCGGACATGATGATGGCAGTCTATCGCCTGAAGCACCGTAGCAAACGATGGTACATGCGAATTCTGTTTTGTGCTCTCGGAGCTGCTATCAATAACGCTTGAAAGCTTTATATGCATGACTGTGAAGCGAACGTGGTACCAAAACGCGAACGGAAGAGTTTGATCAAGTTTATGCTTGATATTGCGGATCGCTTGTGCAAATTTGGAAAGTCGGTGGGTATTGAACGCCGCCGGGGAAGGCCACGGTCTGGTGACGATGAGCGGGTGACAGAGCCGGCCCCTACGAAGCGCGCGCACAAAATAGCCACTCCGGCTACAGCGGTGCGATATGACAACATTGGAGATTACCCGATGCACTCGGAGATTCGACGTGTCTGTGCGTTTGAGAATTGTCTGGCGCAAACCCGCACTATTTGCTGCAAATGCCGAATTGGTTTGTGCTTCAACAAAGATAAAAACTGTTTTTATAATTTTCACGTTAGACAGTGATTTGAATTTTTAGTTAGTGTGTAGCTGATTATTGCAAGTCACGATTCTGGGTTTCTGCGACTTGTTGAAGGACCTTATAAAGATTGCGCTTTCTTGTTACGGTAGACAAACATGGGCAATGTTCTCCGCCAAAACCGGTATATATGTTTACAAATAGAATGACTTTGCTGTGCTTAGAATTAGTTTTCATGCGTCAAGTTTACCTATAACACACAACTATTGGCAAGAAACTGAGCCCCTGTTTAGTCTACAGTTCGTAATTGCACCTCGAATGCACAACATCCATGTAATCATGGTGCATCTAAAAAATTACTCAAACGAAGAAATATGAAGGAAGATATATGAGTTCGTTGTACGATTAGAATATTGCGGTATTATTTTAAACCTTTACCACTAGATGTTGAACAGCAAAGTGCAAACAGTGTATCACAAGGTATGTTTGCGGATACGTTGCAAAGGTTAATAAACCAGTACTAAATACATGGAAATTAGCTATTCCTCACATCTCATTCATACAGGTTGAAATTCTCACAACTGCAGTGCTGGCGTCTTAGTAGCTTCACTTCAAGCACACAACTAGGTGAAGTATCGCAGGTCTAGGGCCCTGAAATGCAATATATGTCATTTTTCACCAGTGTTCGCTGGTTTTAATATTTAGAATGCTGATATGCTGGTAATTTAGTTAGTAAATTTCTTACACTGCGAATGCCTGTTCACGCCAATTGGCAGGGTCCTCCAGTTTGGGAACCCTACATGCTATATTCATTTTATTCGTAAAGATCGACGTATTATGAGCGAACTGCTATACAAATGCTGTTGAAACAATTTTTATCAATGTCAATCATAAATTGGGCATGAAATGGTTAACAAATTAAATTTGAAATTGGTACTGCTACTGTAAACCGGTGGCAGTCCTAAAACCAAACGAAATTCCTAATATTCCTATGGATTAAGGGTAATTAAAACGCTCTTGTAATTTTATTGGGTGTCGCCTACGGGGCCCCCAACATTTGTCATCCCGACCCTGGTCCTTATCACACGTCAGCCCCTGACGATTTGTCCTAATTATTCAGACACTTAAATCTCACTTAAATATAGATTTGTCCCAATTTTTCAGACACTTAAAAGAATATAAATTTTAATTATTACCTATATACTGTTTTACTTTTATAATTTAGGAAGTTACTAAATATTTATATTTTGTAAATATTAATTTATTATATATTTATATATATATTGAATTACATATATTTTAATACTAAGCTTATAATTATAATATATATAAATCACAATAATAAGGTACAGAATATTTACTGAATAAATATATTGATAAATTATACCGTAATATTAAATTTATAAGTACATATATTAATTAACTATATGTATTTCATAAAAATATTAACCACATTATTACATGAATTTTATATATAAATTTTGTTATATAATGTTTACTTGATAAATTTATTATATATATTTAATATTAACATATACAAAAGTATTTATATATACCATACATACATAGGGTGGGTTCCTATCCGGAAACAAACAAGCACGGGAAAGGGTTCCTAACCCTACCCGGGAGGCTAATTGAGGCACGGACCTCGGATACAAACTCGGCTCCTCAAACCAATCATTTTGATACCCAATACCATGGTGATATGACGAAGAAGGGGAGCGGGCTCACCGGCGAGCCCATCCAGGTTTGCGGTAGGAGGTTTCAAACGCCTCAAACTGGCTGGGGTTAATTTTAAGGGCTAGTAAGTTACATTTTTTGATTGGGTTCAATGTTCAACACAACGATTGATTATATGCCAATCAGTAAAATTTTTGCAATTTTTACGCGGGTAGTGTACCGAAGTGGGCATAGCTGATTCATACCAGGCTAAAACTAAGCGCTAAAGTCCAAGGAACCCTAGCGTAATTTCTATATCGACAAATATCAAGTAATTAATAAAATAACTAATTAGTTCTGAATGGACAAATTTCGAAGAGAATTTCAGTTATATATTTCTTAATAAGTCCGTGAATTTTGAACGGATTCGTACGGGACCGGCCTTACTGGAAAAATGAAAAGTTTTGTACCAGAAAAGTCCTTGTTAATACTATATATAAAAAATAATTATATATAACTCCAAATACTATATATAAAAGACCGGTTGGTGTTGAGCGGTAAGGTACCACGAGTTATCCTACCATAGCCGGTCGACCAGAAACATTAATTATACATCAGATATCCATATAACGAGCAAATATGTCTCGGAAGTTCCGCATGACCGATATATGTGTCATTAATAATCATGATGGTATCTACAAACGATATAATAAAGACACAAATTAAATGGTTGGCATATAATCAATAGGTAACTGAAAATCAAATATACATACATTTTCATGTAAACCGAGTATTAGGCTTTTATTCACGCGATTTAAACAAGTAATACGGTTATAGCGATAGGTCTTACAAATGTAAGAATGGCTCATACAATGGCAATAATGATCATACAATTATCAGTCGTAGTGGAACTACATTTTTTTGAGCGGAGCGACGGCATTAGTAATATGAACGTACTCAGTGTCTTGGGAATATATTATTTCTTAGACAATAATGAGTAAATGAAAGAATAGTTTTATTCCGTTCGAACGAAAAGCAAGACAAAGGAAGTCACGTGGCTTATACAGCATGGTGATGAATGGGAATCGAAGCAATGAAATCATAGGACACGGAGTCTGAAAATAATTTTGCCTATAACAGTCGTATTATACTATTCCTGTATGTACAATGCATCTATTTTCTTATTTCCTCATGGAAAACTCAACGTATATGCCGTTAAAACGACTCTACGACCAATAATTAAGCTGTTATGAGCTTAATTAGGGTGTTAATTAGCTATTTAGTTAACTAATGATAAAATTGGCAAGTTGCCAAACTTCTAAAATATCAGGTGCACATCCTTACATGATAAGCTTTCAAACAAAAAAAAGTTTTTTGAAATAGGTTCAGTGGTTCTTGAAAGACTAACGGACGAACGGACATAGACTTTTTTGCTCCCAGACAGAAAATAAAAACGCTTCGCTCGATCGCCTCGCTTCGGTCGGCGACATCGCTCCGCTCAATAACTTGGTTAAATGACAGTAAATATAAATAATACCAAATTCATCAAGATCCTGGACACTCGATCAATTTATGCACGGTCACATTTTCACACATATACTAGGTCTGGGGATGAGTAGTTTGGATTTTTATTCAAGCTATTGACTTTGGCTCTGATTTCAATACCGAACATAGTCTTAAGGTTCAGTAATGTTGCCCATTATATTGTGGTGGGAATTAACCAGCCTCGTAACGATCCGGAATGGCTCTGTTACACGAGTTTGGTTACGCATTGCGTACAGGCTATCAAGAATGGTCTGCAGGTTTTTGGTATGTTGCATAGAATAGTTTTATTATCTAGAGACTAGCACAAATACTTGATGCGTTGTCATCTGTTTTCGACGATTATAGGGTAGACCAGGAGTTGGGCTTTTCTCGGGATTCAGTTTTTCATCCATTTTAGGGCGAAATTAACATAGCCACTTCATGCGATTACACAAAGTGATAACTTATCACCCTCAACTGGGGGCACATGTGGGAGGCCAAAATATTTGCGCCTTTGTGGGAAAACCAAATAATGTATATCACATGTAGTACTCTTGCAGCTAGACAAAATAGAAATATATAGTGAATTCGGTTGCAACTTAAGTAAACGAAAATCGACTGTACACAGGGTAGAGTTTCAGCCGGGTCCGGGTATTCCGGGTATTTTTCGAAGAAAAATCCGGGTCCGGGTCCGGGTATTTACCTCCAACAAATTCCGGGTCCGGGTCCGGGTATTCTTCCAAAGAAAATTCCGGGTCCGGGAATTGTAAAAATACCCGGACCAAAGTTCAACAGTGTTGCTGTTGCCATATATACGCATTGAGCAAGGGCGTTGGATCATGTAAAGCGTTGAAATGAAACAGCATTCGTTTCTTGATATTGCGTTTATACCTGATCGCGTTCGTTAGCGTGTAACAATAATTGCGTTCTTTTGTGCAAAAAGCTAAGGTCAAAAATAAGGTGGTTAGGGCTGGCAATCGACTCCGAATGTTTTGTACCTAAGTACTATATATACGACGTATAGCACGAGAGTAACAACGCATGGTTTAGAAACCGAGACTGAAAAACCTTGTGACAGTTCGTACGTTGTTAACGCCTTGCAAAGATATGTAAACAAGCGAGTATATTTCTATTTTAGAAGCGAGCCTAGGAATTTCAGTATTCTCGCCTCTAGTAGGTGCGCATCTTCTCCATTGTTTCGACATTATGGCCCTGGCTATTTTACCCCCTTACAATTTTTATTCTCTCGTCAACTTCTGGGTATTCCGGGTATTTTTGTTTCAAAATTTGGGCTCGGGGTATTTGCCTTCAACAATTTCCGTGGTTGTAATTTCTTTCCATAAAATCTCGGTCCGGTTACGGCTATTTCTTTCCAAAAATTCCGGGTCCGGGTCCGGGTATTTCTTTCCAAAAATTCCGGGTCCGGCTCCGGGTATTTCTTTCCAAAAATTCCGGGTCCGGGTATTAATTTTTAACTTTTGCAACTCTAACACAGGGGTTTGTTTCATATGATACAATCATGATCACAATTATTATAATTGTATGCAAAACAAAAAGATATTAATTTTCGTTCGTTTAGTTGGCGTTTTTAATTTTGCTGATTATTGTGGTATATTATGTATAGCCTATCTCCGACCAAGCAAATCGATGACCGTATACAATTATTTCATATATTGAAATCTCCACCTAGAGTTATAATTCTGGAGGAATCCTATCTTCCCAAATTAGGATTGGGACACATTTTTTCTCGCCCGTGGTGGAAAAATTTTGCTTTCCCTTAGATGGTTCAGTGTCCCCTTGCCAACTGTCTCCGTGCTAACACAAATTTAGATAAAATATTTTACTAAAGCACTATTTTGTAGCTAAAATGATTTCATAAAGATATTGCTAAATTCAAATTTCGACTCTTTGTAGTTTGCAAGATCCATAGTATTTGTTATATTTTCGATTTTTCAGTACTACCACCGTCGACGAAGAAGCCATAGCAGTGAAGACGATTATGTGCCACGGGGACGGCCGTCCCGGCGTTCGACACGGTGCCACATCGATAGCACTGGAGCCAGTAGGTACCGTTATGAAAATTGTCGGGAAGGGAAAGATAACCAGCTAGATGATGCTGGCAGTTCACGTTCATTCGAAAATTGGAACCAAAGTATGAACAGTGACGATCCAACCCTAATTCAAAAGCAACAACAGTTGCAACTGCAGGAGCAGCGACATCCACGTGATGATTCGATTGAGTCTGGAGAATTGTTGTCAGATCCGGCTTCGGTTAACCAAGCAAGGCGGGCTAAACAACATGACCGAGACCGTTCGCGTCAACAGCAGGTTACGTGGCGACGATCACACGAACTCGATAGCCCAGAAACTAAAAACACAATTCGTGAACCTTCGAAAAATTCCAAAGTTCTAAGAAAGGAACATAACTCCAGTGATTCGCCATTGTCGCGAAGTCATGATTTAAGAATTGCAAAACCTGACAGTCGGCGTAATGAATCGGTGTCGACCCCATCGCATGGTAGGATTTGCAGTGAAACCAAAGACACTAATAGTCGTGCAACTGTTTCTGTGAAAAAAGCAAAGCCAGGCGCAGAAATAGCACCAGTATGTCAGACAAGCACTAGTAAAGAGGAGAGTGGTGTCTCCAGTATAAATAGTGACAGCGAAGCTGACGAATATGTGCCAGAAAATACATCTGTTAGCAAGAAAACTTCATTTCCCGCAGTGAAAGCAGCTAGAACTCTTCGAGATGTGGACAGTTTAAACAGGAGAGAAACAGAGAAATCGCCTTGTACCAGCCCGTTGCTTCAGTCTTCGAGGAAGCAACCGATGTCGCTCAATGAGGTGTCGAAGAAAGCACCAACGAATGAACCTAGCAAAAATTGTATATATCGATGTACAACCACGAAAAGTACAAATGAAGCAGAAGATGCAGATGAATTAAATCAATGTCCGCCAAAGAAAGAGTGTGTCGGGTAAGATATTTAGTGGCATTGATATTTAGTACTATAGAAATCTTTACTTTTGTTGTAATGCGGTCATATCTGGTTACCAGGGAGTAACCGGAATTCCGGTTCCGGTTCCGGCGAAAATCGTGTTCCGGTTCCGGCAAAGAGCAAAAACCATACCGGAACCGGAATTCCGGTTTAAAAATTTTGTTTGAAATTTTCCACATTTTTTGCTTCATCCTGTAAGCCAAACATATGTAATATATTATACAATGATCAAGCTCCAATACAACCAAACAAAAGAAAGTAGGGCACATAATTTGATTTTTTCATTTTTCATAATTTGAGCAGGAATTTTTCATAATAATCTGCAGGAGTTTGTTAAATCAAAGCCAGATCGATGCTTGTAGCAGCTATTTTACACATCCAGAAGTCTGTGAGATACGTTTGAATTAAACCGGTCCAACTCGGTAACAGAGTATGGCTTACGCAGAAGTACTTAGGGTATGCTTGGCTAATATAAATTGCGTCAAGCACCCGCCAATGCGCTTGTAAACTTGGTAAATCAGTCTAAATTGAAGTAAACTAACGTTATCTGCAACGCGGCTAGAAACTGCTTTCTTGGCAATGAACTGTATTTATAGCAGCATCACAGTGTGTCTCATTTACAGCATTCTGATTAGAAAGTTATGATCAATATGATCTAACTGACGGACACTGTTTGTCCAACGCTAGCCTAAACAGTATCTCTGACCACTGATCAGAAAATTACCTTCTATCTATTATTTTCTCTTAGAATCATATAAACCAATAATTTTAAGTTTCTTAGAGAACATGCAACAAACGTATGTGTAGTAAAGGGAGGCGACTGGAGACAGAGCGAAAGTGTGTATTCTACGCTCCAAGCTTTGTAAGCACATTCGATTTGACGCAGTATGCTCAATGGTGTATAGTGGAAGACATGTTTTGCTCTGAATGTCCAAAAACCGACATATTTGATCGATAAATAAACATTATTAGCTTCCTCAGTCTCTTTAAAGTTTCAGAAAGGCAATAATACCATCGCAATACATTAAGTTTAATGTAAAAGTAATTTTTAATGCATTTTAAATCCCTATACCTTCATTTCTTCCATCATATGTTTTACTATATATAAATTTCGAAGACCAGGTTCCGGATCCGGTTTAAATGGACGGTTCCGGTTGCTGGTTCCGGTTCCGGTAAATTTCGGTTCCGGTTATTCCCTGCTGGTTACGCCAGCAGACTTGCTGTTTTTGAATGTTGTTTTGTTTACATTTAAATTATACATGCTGTTTTCTGAGTCGTTTGAGTGTTAGTTCTGTACAATTGGTATCCATGCCCTGAAAAACCCTGCAATTTAGTGAGGCCGTAGTGTAAATCTGTACCAGTCCTGGAAAATCGAGTTAAGTGTGGAAAAATGACGGTTGTCTGTGGAAAAAAACACCATAGTTCAAGTGTGCTTAGAACTAGGGTTTCTAAAGCTTGACTGTGTAAATTCCTGAGCTGAACTGGGAGAATGGAAAAAACTTAAATTATAAATTCACGGCCCAATGAGAGCGCTAAGGGATTAAATCCTGAAAATTTCTTTTTTGTCTGTATCTGCCATTCATAACTCATTTTCGGAATGACGGATTTCGACAATTTTTTTGTTTGATAGTAAAACTAAAGAGGATGTGCCCTTTAGTTGATCGCGAACAGCCGCGACATCATCGTCGGTTTAAAAACAAGTTTTTAAGGGTTCTTTGCCAAATCTGGCTATATTGGTACTAGTGTGATAGATCGAAGTGACGCTGCTGCATTACGCACTTCCACAAACGTAATGCCCATACGACCCCGGCTATTGTGACTTCAAGCGCGGACCTAATGGGTTCTAATTTCCATTTTTCTTTTGATTCGGGTCAAGCCTTTGATTTCAGATCCGAGGTACTAGCTTTGAGGTCCCCAGGGAGGTCGGCTTCGTCACCTGCTCACAGGCCAAAGAGACCATACCGCTATTCCCTATCCTCGTTTAACCGGGAAGTGTATTGAATCGGTATTTGGACTGCATTAATTTTCACATTTTCTTGAACGGTTAATTTATTTAGCCAGGGCCCCCACTAGGGTCCGACAAATCTCTAGACTTTTAACGTCGGATTTGCATGTAATTTCCTACGCTGGGTGCTTAGCGCAAGTTATAATTTTGCGGTAACTTTTTCTTATCAGTCGCACGAGTCGTACTCACACACTAATATATTTAACACAATTATGAAATCGGTCAGTCACGCTAAGGTTTGCTTCTTTAATGCGCGTGTCAAAACTGAACGTGGGTCGTCGATAGGGGTGACGGATTTCAAACACCTTCGAATATCTATCGCTACTCGGGTCAGCAAAACACTTGGACACATTGGGTTTGAAATAGCATTTATTGATGAGTCAAAATCGGATATAAACAAAAACATACTGTACGAGCGAATACAATAGCTACCATGTCATTAGTATGGTACGCTATTAGGAGAATGAGCATGGCAGCAAAAACGGGGCAAGTTCGGGAGCCACCTTTTTCATGGAACTCCAACAGCTGATTCAAATCACGGTGTAAACCGCTAAGCCTTTTCTAATGGCAGCTGCGCTCACCATACTTATTAAAGCGGGTCTAAATCAAAAAGCGGGTTGAAGTAAGTAATACGGAGCGTAAACGGTTAGTTATCGATAAAGAGGTGCCATTCAACAAACTACTCGCTCTGCACTTACGATTTCTACTAGAGGCTATTCTTACAACACAGGTAATTTCAGGTAAGCGAAGGCTATAATATAACTTATACTAATGGGGCATACGGAATGAAGCGTAAAAATGGGATTTGCTGGACTCAATCTCGCTCATCCTAATCATGTATGGATGAGAAATGAACTTCGTAAATGTGGTAAAGTAGCGATGGGATAAACATACTGACAAAATGTTATAGCACAAACGATTAATTATACATATCGATATAACGGTTAGTTTGTTAGTCGATCATTGGGTAGGACTCATAATTTTTCTCGGTGTGAACAATGGTACGACTGCTCTTCCATTCCTACTCGCATAGATACAGACGTACGGGTGACCATAAGTATAACAGAAAATTTTCAGACATTCTTATAAAACTATCCCTCAAGCATGGTCGGCAAAATTTGGCCTTAAAGTGAGGCTCATACGTAAGCTAAACAACTGCAAAAACGGACTTTTTTTGGGTCCACAAACATGAGCTAGAATAATGTGAGAAATTGGTCGGATGGACTTATCTTTGAAATCGCTTATAGATCCCGGTAAGAATGAGGTTGGGGACTGATTTTTGAACTTTTCAGCTTTCTGAATCTAAAATTATTACGGAAATTTGACTATGTGTGGTGTATATACATAAAAAGATTTGAGTAATGTTCGGTTGGGTTTAACTTGTAATTTCATTTCAGCTTACTACGAACTTCCAAAACACGAGTCTGTAAGCGGCGGGCACTTGTTGTCTTCGGGACAACTGTTGGAAACTGGAATTCTCTCCGGTTGTCCTTAGGTGGTTCGCGTTCCAAGTTCAACTGAAGATTAAGGCTAACTTATAGGGGTGGGAACCTATAGCTCCGATATCGGTTTGCCATCTTCTCTATGAAATTTTGCACGCTACTTATTTATTTATTTACTAGGAACTGGGTTGACGCTCCTCACAAAAATTCGGTCTGTTGAAGTCGGGACCGATATTGCAGTTACATCGTTACTTTATATAGATAAAAAGTTTGTCACTGCTGTTAAATTTAACCAACTGGTAAAATTAATATGTTCATTGCAGCGGCCGTATATATTGAGATTCGAGCTCCGACGGCTTTCGTGCTGCACCACTGACTATACTCAGAGAAAAGGGGGAGAGAAATATAACTGAACTGTAAAGCTAAAAGCTCTAAAAATGTGTGCAAAGCAAGACCAAAACCTACCTGATGAAGCTACATATATCGGTGAAGAAATCTATAAATCTGTAGGTCTAGCGGCTTTGCGCTGCTCTGGTTTAATTCGATAACTTTCTAACGGCTTTGCCAGGCTCGATAGCTCAAACGGAGGGCCCAACGGGCCTCCACTCGGCAATTAAACTTGACAAAATTTCTGGGCAGAAAATGAAATTCGAGTTATTGATGCTTGAAGCTTCGGGTAGGGGCGGACCCAGGCTGTCGGGTTCTGATTCCGACTGATAGCGTGTAATTTTAAAATGATGTCCGCTAGTGCACACTTGACGAAGAAACGGCTAGTGTTTCACAAATTTTCTGGAGAAAATCTTAGATATTTCAATTTGTGTTTTCAGTGGCACAGGCCTCTTCAAGCCGTTGAATTCGGAAATATCCGATGCGATATTCTAAAAGTTCAAGTATTAAATCAATAGCCCGGACTGAACGAGATCCGTAAAATGAGCCAAATTGCCGGATAATTTTGCAAGAATATAGAATTTGCACTCAAAGTGAGCTGTCTTGCTCACAGTGAGTCAAGTTGGGATATCTAATTGTGGTTTGATACAATTTTTTTCAGCGTGCCGACGATGCTCAGAGCGCTACTGCTATATTAATAAAAGCTTGACTAAGTTCATGAGGAACCTTGTGTCCTACAATGTCTAATTTTCCTAGGTTTTGGTCGCACATCAAAACGTGCGGACTCAACTTGTGTCTGAAGGCAAACCAGAAAACGAGTAAATCTTGAGAAAACTCACCCAGACACCCAATGAGAATAAATGTGTACGCTTCTGAGTTCTGTTGCTAATGTTCAACCAAAATTTCTTTTGTTTAACTTCGGTCGGATCATGAATGATATCTTAGATTAACCCCACTCATGAAACATGTAAAAACAAGTCTGCAATGTGCTGAATTATTTACCGAGGAAGGTTTCACAGGACTTCGGCCGTCAGATTAATTGTGTGAGTGGCTAGCTATGACTATACGCTTTGTGCAACAAAAAGCCAGAACGGGGCAGGCTATCACGAATTACTCAGTTCTGAATCTTAACTGCTCTCAAATAGCTAACCCTATCTAACATCCACACACTTGGTGTGAACTTGCTGTCCACACCTACGTATCGGGTCCTTTTGACTCGACTTCTATCGGTGTGTTCTCCATCCAATTTACAAAAGCAACGACAAGCCATAAAGCGGCAAAAAAGAAACCGAAGAAAAGTAAATCATCAAAGTATAACGCCTAATACTGACGATTTCAAATTTTGAATTTTGAGTCGTTATAAAATGCTTGCTTTGGGCGATTTGACCCCATATTCTTATCTAAAAAGAAATATTCTTATATTGGTCCGTATTTTTCTTAATAAATTTCGGACCGATTTATACTAAATTTTATATCATTAAAGTGATTTATTACTATTTAATATAAAACTTTTATAAAATTTACGAAACTTACTTAACATTAACTTTTTACATTAAAATCGCAGCTGGTAGTGCGGAACTTTATACAAGTATTAACACTTATATGTATATAAGAAACGTATACTCAAACCTGTTCCACAGTGCAGCCAATACTCCATCTGACAGGTACTCAGATGTCTTCCAAATTGGTATTTTCTAACTCTGATGATGAAGTGCGACTGAGTAAAGTTTTTTAAATTAAGCGGCAAATTTATATTAAAAAGGTAGCGATTAAAAATATAATATTGTTGACTTAAGAAGTGCACCAAGCTTATAACGTTGTTTATGGCGTTTATTCGTACAGTCGCCGCAATGTCCACTTTGAGCTAACAGTATTGCAGGCCGAATGGTTTTTCGATCCGAAATTGCAAAATTTGTTCTGACGCCTCGGGTTGCTTACATAAATTTAAACATACAGCACCAGCCTTTAACAAAATAATACTTAAATATAAGGGAACTAATGTTGCTCCGTTTGACATTCCCCGCTCTGCGCCGGTTACTAGTAGCAATAATTAATTATTACTAAATAGCTTAACTTAACGATTTGACTGCAATTTTTATTGATTTTAATACTTGAGAAGAAAACTTTGAATTTTTGCTAGCTCCACCGCAAAAATATGTAATAGCTCCGCATGTAGAAATGGACGTTTTATCGCAGACAGGTACATTCTTGGACAGCGTCAGGAAGTATCAAAATACGATCTTCGACTCCGCTTCTTCCTTTTTGCGGCATCCAGTGGGCCTTTGGCATTGGGACGGGCCCTTGGGGTTCACTCCTACCTCGCATTCGGAGGGGGAAAAATATTTTATATATTATAATATGTATATTATGTATGGGTTACATACATGATTGCGTCAGTATTACTGCATTCTACCGATTGATATAGAAAAATACCCGAATTCGCTTGTACGTTACGCTGGTTGGAGATAAAAAATTCTTGGGTCTAAACTGGAAATTTAAATGTACAAAAGCTCGTTTTCCCCTATAGCAGTAACCCCGGCATGCCCCCGTATGTTTCCGTTTTTCTGAGACAGCTGCTTTGTCACCAGCATTCTTAAACTGCCTAGCTAACTTCAGTGCTTTTTTATAATACATTAGTTTAAAACAATTCCTTTGCAAACGGTTATATTTGCAAAACTGCGGTTTTCCAAGTCATGCATTGTTTTTATGTACTTTTATCGACGTCAACGCCACAAGTTTCTATAGCAACTTTCCTAGTACCTAAATTTTGATGAAATGACACTAAAGGATTAAACGCAATGAGACGACGCAACTCTACTATAACCTATCTTCGCTCATTCTATGTGTTGTAGCTTAACTTTTTCTATTGCAACTGTTGCTTAATATGTAAGTCGTAATACATGTTTTGTGCACTTTATATATTAATGGCTGATATTATTCTCGTCAAACATAAATAGATTGCCAACAATATGAAATACGTAAATGAACTTCACTAATATACAAATAATTCATTTAGGCCAATGCAGTATCTATCATAATACTTTAAGCCTAACTTTAACTCTTATCCTATGGCTAGATATGTGGAAAATTTTCAAATTTTCCAATGAGTTTAGATGGGTTGGCGCTACACTTTCATCTGACGGAAGGGAATATAATTGAAACAGATAGGACGGGTCGCTTTATCTCTATTGTTTAGTAAAAGCATCTCCTCTTTACAGCACGCTGGTACCTTAACGGCAAGATAAGGCTACAATCACTAAAATAAAACAAAATATTTTAATCTTTGTAGTCAATCAAAGTTACCTAGCCTCCAAAGCAGGCTACCAGTTTCTCGGGATCATCCGTCAATGCTATTATTCAACTCATTCATTTAAGGGGTGACTAATAACGACCATTGCTATGAAACACAATCAAAGGCACGGCTGCCAAGGTACAACTCGTTCGCTTCTTAGTTATTGCACACTAACTACGTATGTTATTTTGAACAGTCAGTTCTTAACGGTTGCGCACAAAATATTGTTGTAGAGAAACGTGGAACGGCTGGTGTGGCTAAATGGTGTTTTACGTACTTTTTATTCTTCAATTACTAAATCTATTAAGATCAATGATGGCAATTATGTTAGTTTTAGCTATCACATGATAACACTGTTTGTACGTAACTTCTACTAATAATGAAATGTACCTTCTGCCGCTTGAGATATGCTAGTTTGAACTAGGCGTAAGTGCAAGGTCCTTATACTAGTTAACTGATCAATAATGCTAATACATAATAGCATTTCTGTAGTATACTGTTGGCACCGTATTCGTAGTATTCAATTTATTTAACTTATAAATTTCAAATGCTCATGGAGGGAGACAGTTTAACAGTTGATTGACAGCTATAAAATAAGATTAACATAATGAGGGTAATAAGATGTATATATACAAATCGGTATATATGTACAATACGCAACCGATATTACATAATTCATTTTTATTTACATAATTCATTTATACACAGATGTATAACCTGCATAACTTAATATC
This sequence comes from Trileptium ribeirensis, assembly GCA_030248225.1. Taxonomy (NCBI): domain Eukaryota; kingdom Metazoa; phylum Nematoda; class Enoplea; order Enoplida; family Thoracostomopsidae; genus Trileptium; species Trileptium ribeirensis. The sequence continues at coordinate 99,196 of JASANE010001195.1, forward strand.
AATAATTTATTATAACTTAATTTATGGTTATCAAAGTATGTTTCACCATTGCTAGAACTACTATCACTAATAAATAACATTGATGTATCCTGAACTATCAGCGACTGATCATCGGCTTTAACCGCAATCACCACAGTGAGTGCATGCCGACGAATAAACTCCGCAACTGACTGTGGCACCCAGTCACGAGTCAAATTCTCCGCCTCTTCTTCTAGTACCTCGCTTTTCAGTCGTCTACCCTTCAGCACCTGAATACCTCAACTCATCTCCATTAACGAGTAAATTATATAATGCTGGGAAATTAACGTTGAAAATGTGGCGGACGCCGCTACTTATTGTTAACTGTCGCGAGAGCCCACGGTGATATTCCATGATATATTCGTACTAGCTTCATTATAATTGAAAAAGGTTACTTACTTTAGTCTATTTCTGCAAATAATCATCAAACAATATTTATCAATCGCAGTGTATCCGAGCGACCATATTTAATAGTTCCATACACTTTTGCAAAGATTTAATGAAGCTATCTCAACGATTTTCAAACGACGCTGTCATTGTTGCTATGCCCAATCCAAAGCACATCTATTACATTTTAAAACCTGAAAAACATATAAGGGTCATTTCACGACACCATGTACTTTTGAAACACCATTTTTGAAGCCACAAAATTAGAAACGTTTCCTGATTTTACATGTTAAGACCCATTTGAATATAAAAAAACTTGCTAATTTTTCGAGTTCTGATGTCTCTATGCAAACCAGCTACCTGAAACCGCCAGGGGTAGCAAAAGGGAATCCTGGGGTCAAATTTCAAACCGAAATAAATCATTATTCTGTAGGGTAACGAGCGACATGTGAACCACGTAATCGTTCCGAAGATGAGTCTGGAATGAAGGTTACAGTCAAGTCATTTGGAGGACTGCCACCTAAATTTGGCGGAGCTAGGGCCCTTTTATGGTTAAAATTCGACCAATTTAGAACAAGCCTGTCGCAGTTTTTCTACCCCCGCCGCGCAATGGAGACATCGAAAAATTCGAAAATCAGGGTTTTTTTATTGGAATGGGTCTAGACACTGTACAAACGAAAACGTTTCATTTTGGCTTTAAAAATGGTGTTTCAAAAGTACATGGTGTCGTGAACGACCTCATATGTTTTTCAGGTATTTTAGATGAAATAGATGCGCCCCGGATTGGGCATAGCAATGACAGTGTCGTTGAAATACGTCGAGATAGCTTCATTAAAACTTTCGGCAAAAGTGTTTATGGAACTATGAAATATGGTTGTCGCACAAGCACTGCGATTGATAAATATTGTTCGATGATTATTTGCAGAAGATGCAAGAAGAACCTTTCAATTATAATGAAGCTAGTACAAGAATATCATAGTGAAGATATCACCAGTGGGCTTGCGCAACAGTTAACAATGCATAGCGGCGTCCGCCACATTTTCGACGTTAATTTTCCATACATTATATGATTTACTCGTTAATGGAGATAATTCGAGGTATTCAGGTGCTGAAGGGTAGACGAGGTACTGAAACCGAGGTACGTAGAAGAAACGCAAAAAGAAATTTTGACTCGTGACTGGGTGCCACAGTCAGTTGCGAAAGTATTATTAGTCGGCATCTGCAGGCGACTGTCGCATTTAACTGGGTTAGAACCGATGATCAGTCGCTTATAGAGTTTCAGGAACTGTTACATCAATGTTATTTTATTAGTGATGAGTGAGCGCTAGCGATGGTGAAACGTATCTTGATAGCGCATCAATTAAGTTATAATAAATGGATTTGATATCAAGTTATGCAGTTATACATTTGTGTATAAATGAATTATACCGTAAATAAAAATGAATTACTTAATATTGAATAGGTATCTACATATATACCGATTTGTATATATACATCTTATTACCTGATATTATGTTTAATCTATTTTATAGCTATTTAATCAACTGCTAAAACTGTATTCATGCCACATTGAAATTTAGACAGTTGATAAAATTGATACTGCGAGTACGGTCCTAACAGTCTTGTGCCCGGAATGTATCTTATGTATTGGCTTATCCATATCCATAAGACTCATATAAGGACCTTAGCTTACGCCTAAGTTCAACTTAGCATTACTCTAGTTGTAGAAACTACATTTCAATCATTAATGATAAAAGTTACATTGACCGAACAGTGTATCATGTCAATAGTAAAAACCAACGCTAATCCCCATAATTACAATCCCTTAATAAATGAAGAAATTGAAGAATCCCAAGTACGTCCAACACCACTTTGTCCCCACACCTGTTACCACGTTTCTCTCAAGCGATATTTTGTGCGCGGACCGTTAAGAACTGACTGTTCGGGAATGACATACGAGCTGCGGTTTAGGTGTCCAAAATAACTAAGCAAGCAAACAAGTTGTACCTTGGCAGCCGTGCCTTTGATTGTGTTTCATGGCGATGGTCGAAATCATCACAGCTTGATGAATTCGGTTTGAATCACTGGCGTTGATGGTGATCCCCGAGAAACTGGCTCCTGCTTTTTGAGGATATGCAGGTGATTTTGATTTGAGCTCCCGAGGTAAAATTCGTTTTTCGCTAGTGATTGTAGCTGTGTCGTTGCATTTAGGGGCGGCCGCATACTGTGACGAGGAATGCTTACTAAACAATAGGATAAAACGACCTATACCGATATTGTTCAGTCATATCTCCCTTCATAAAAGACCCAAGTGTAGCGCCAATCCCATATAAAATCGTTGGTAAAATTCTAAAAAATTTCCACATACTATCGACATCATAAAGGTTAAACCAGCTTAAATAATGATAATACTGCATTGCCTCAATGAATTACTTGTAGATTAGTGAAGCTTCGATTACGTACATATTGTCGCCATCTATTTATGTTTGACTATTAATAATTAGCCGTAAATATATGAAGTGCACAAAACATGTTGAGAGTTACATATTAAATAGCAGTTCAATGAAAAAATTCACTATTACACATTGAATGAGATTTAGAAAGTTATAGTAACATTGCGTCGCAAAAGTGCGTTAATTGTTCAGTGTAATTTCATCAAACATGGGGTACTAGGAAAAGTTGCTATAGAAACTTATCACATTAATGCTTATAAAAGTACATAAAGTCAATGCACACCAACTTGGAAAACTGGTAATTTTAAAAATATGACCGTTTGCAAGGAATTGTTTGTTAACTGGATGTATTTAGTCTGGCTCCTGAAAGTTTCGCTCCCAGTTCAAGATGCTGGTGACAAAGCAGCTGTCTCAGAAAACAGGAACATACTTTCGCATGCAGGGGTTCTGCTATAGGGGTAAACTAGCTTTCCGGACATTTAAATTTTAGATTTCTACCCGCAAGAATTTTTTATCTCCAACCAGCGTAACGTACAAAAAAGCGAACTCGGGGTATTTTTCTATCTCAATCGTAGAATGCAGTAATACTAACGCAATCATGTATGTAAAAACATACATAATATACATATTATAAATATAAATATTTGTCCCCCCTCCCCAACTCAGGTCAGAACCCCAAGAGCTGTTTGACGCCAAGGCCCATGGATGCCGCAAAAAGGAAGAAGGGAGTCGAGGTGGCAATTTGATCTTCCCGATGTGTCAAGAATGTACCTGTCTGCGACAGAAAACGTCCATTTCTACATGCGGAGCTATTACATATTTTTGTGTGGAGCTACAAAACCCGTCCTTCTCGCGGTGCTAAAACGATAAAAATGGAAATTGATCGTTAAGTTAAGCTATTTAGTAATAATAATTATTGCTACTAGTAACCGCAAGCGAATGAAATGGAGCGAGCGTGATTTCACATCTCAATATCATTTCGTTAAACTAGAACTCTTAGTTTAAATCAGCAAGGCGACCCAAGACGTCAGAAGAAATTTTGCAATTTTGGGTCGAAAAACCATTCGGCCTGCAATACTGTTAGCTCGAAGTGGACGTGCGGGCGATGTACAAATAACGCCATAAACAACGTTATAAGCTGGTGTGCTTCTTAAGTCAACAATATTATATTAATCGCTACGTTAATATGAATTTGCCGCTTAATTTGGACTTTTTATCAGTAGCAGCTTCATCATCAGAGTCCATACGGATTTTTGGAACATACTTGGTACCTGTCAGGGATGGAGTATCGGTGGCACTGTGGAAACAGGTTTGAGTATACGTTTCTTATATACATATAAGTGTTAATACTTTGTATAAAATCCGCTGCCCAGCTGCGATTTTAATGTAAGTTTAATGTTAAAGTAGTTTCGTATAATTTTATAGTTTTATATTAAATAGTAATAAATCACTTTAATGATATAAAATTTCGTATAAAAATTTGAATTCTGAAAATTTATCGGAATCCGGACCGATGAGGATATTTACTTTCCAGATAAGACACGGGGTCAAATTGCCCAAAAGCAAGCATTTATAACGACTCAAAATTTTAAATTTGAAATCGTCAGTATTTAAAGCATTTATACTTTGAATTATTCTACTTTTTTAACCCTTTTCCGCTTTATGGCTTCCTGACTTGCTTTTGCTATTGGATGGACGCGCAATGGAGGTCTGAGTCAAAAGGACCTAATACGTAGGTGTGGACAGTAGTTCTAACGACCGAGTAGTATTGCATGTAAGATAGGGTTAGCTCTGAGAGCAGTTAAGGTAGGACGAGGTAATTGTGAAAAGCCCTGCCCGTTTTAGCTTGTTCCTAAACATATGTAGTCATAGCTAGCCACTGCTAGATAATTTTAAGTCTAATGGCCAACCTGCTGAACCTCCCCTTGGTTCGATGAGTTAGGAGAGATTGTGTTTCAGACTTGTTTTTACATGTTTTTGTGTGTGGGTTAGGATCTAAGATATTATTCATGATCATACCGAAGTAAACAAAGAAATTTCGGTTGAACATTAGCAACAGAACTCAGAAGCATCCTTGGTCACGTTATTCTCATCAATACGTATTATCACAGTTTTACTCAAGATTTTACTGTTTTATTGTTCCTTTATAATAGTTCGTCTGCATGTTTTGACGCTTTGTTAGTAGGAACTCAGGACAAAATTAGACATTGTAGGAACAAGGTACCTGATGAACTTAGTCAAGACTTTATTAATATAGCAGTAGCGCTTGAAGCATCGTCCTACATGCTGAAAATGTATCAAACCACAATTAGATATATACGTACTTTACTCACTTGTTAGCAAAACAGCTCGACTTTGAGTGCAAATTCATATTTTTCTTAGGAATTACTGCAGCAATCTGGTTATTACAAACTCTCCGGATCTCCGTTAGGATCCCGGTCATTACGATTTACACTAAATACTTTCAAATATCGCATTGTAACAACAAAACCGACTACCTTGAAGGGGCCTGCCCCCACTGGAAGACACAGAATTGAAATACTTAAGATTTTCTCAGGGTATTTTGTGAAATGTGTAGCCGTTTCTTCGTACGAGTGTCGGCTAGCGGACATCATTTTAAAATTTAACATTATTTAGTTCGGAATCATAAAACCTCATGCCGTATAGGGGTCTGCCCTACCTAAGCTTCAAGTGTTAATAACTCCGAATTTTAATTTTTATTCCAGGAATTTTGTCAAGTTTTAAAGTACAAGTAGAAGGCCGTTAGGCCCTCCATTTGAACGATCGAAGCCTGGCAAAGTCTTTTTGAAGTTATAGAAAAATCAAACCAGTAGCAGCGCAAGCTGGTCAAGTTTCTTACAGAATTTATAAATATCTTCACAACATATGTAGTTTTATAGGTAAAGGTTTCCGTGTTGTTTTGCACATTTTTTCCAAGCTTTCAGCTTTAATTTCAGTTATATTTCTCTCCCTTCTCTTGAGTACGGTCTAGTGGTGCAGCAATTAAAGCTGTTGAAGACTCGAATTTCTGATATACGGCCGCTTGCAATGAAAATTCAACTTACCGAATGAATACTTGGTAAATTTAACAACAGTGACAAAATTTTTTGTGTATATAAAAATCGACAATGTTGCTATACGTGATATTGGGTCCCGAATCCCAATGGACCAATTTTTGTGAGGAACGTCCTACCGGTCCTAGTAAATCGATAAATAAGATAACGGTGCAAAATTTTATAGAGAAAGATGGCAAATGACGAAGATATTGAGAACTATAGGTACCTCCCCAGCCCCGATAGAATGTACAGCCTTGAAGATCTCTGTTGAAAAACTTGGAACGCGAACGACCTAAAGGATACAAACGGAGACAGACTCCAATGTCAGACTGTTATCCTTTGACAACGCGGTGCCTGCTGCTTACAGATGTGTCTGGAACTCCGCGTAGAAAGTTAATATGAAATTAATCAAGTTGTCAAACCCAAACGATTTACTCAAATCTTGATGTATATACACTACACATAGTGAATTTTAGTAATAATTTCAAACAATTAGGAAAAGCTGAAAAGTTAGAAATTCGGTCCAAACCTCAGTCTACCGGTATCTATAAGCGATTTAGAAGATAAGTCCATCTGACCAAATTTAGCATTATTAGCTCATATTCGTGGACCCTAGAAGTCCGTCTTTGCAGTTGTTTAGGTTACTGTAATTAGCTTAATCTTGTAAGGCCAAATTTTGCCGACCATGCTTCAGGGATAGTTTTATAAAGATTGCCTGAAAATTCATACTTTATACGATGGTTACTGTACGTATGTATCTATGCGAGTAGGAATAGAACAAAGTTCGAACCATTGTTGTACCAAAGAAAATTACTTAGTCCTGATCAATGATCAATGAACAAACCTCACTGTTATATCGATATGTATCAAATTAGATGGTTTGTCAGTAACATTTTGTCTAATCGTTTATCCCATCGCTACTTTACCGCATTTACGAATATTCATTTATCATATAGGACATAGCAGTGATTTAGGATGGAGCAAGATTGAGTCCAGCAAATCCCATTTTGTAATGCTTCGTCCTGTATGCCCCATTAGTATCAGTTATATTACTGCCTTTTGCTTACCTGAACCTGTTGTTTTGCTCGGAAGTAATTCCTCTGAGTAGAAATCGTAGTGCCGAGCCAGTAGTTTGTTCAATGGCACCTCTTTATTGATAACTCAACCGTTTACGCTCCGTATTATGCAATTCAACCCGCTTTTGATTTGACCCACTTTTAATAAGTATGGTGAGCGCAGCTGCCATTAGAAGCTTAGCAGTTTACGCCGTGATTGAATCAGCTGCGAGAGTTCCATGAAAAGGTGACTCCCGAACTTGCCCCGTTTGCCGCCAATGTCATTTTCTGAACGGCGTACCATACTTAGTGACATTTGTACCTATTGTATTTGTTAGATAATGCTTTGTTGATCTATGTTGACTTATTAATAAATGCTCAATCAAACCCAATGTGTCCAAGTGTTTTACTGACCATAGTAGCGATAGATATTCGAAGGGTTTCTTAACCGTCAACTCATTATCAATGACCTATGTTTAGGTTCTGAGCATGCGCTCTTGAAGAAGCAAACCCTAGCATGACTCACCGATTTTCATAACGGTGTTAAATATAATACTGTGTTAGTACGACTCGTGCGACTAATAAGGAAAAGTTACCGCAAAATTATAACTTTTGCTGACAATTAGAATAGAAAATTACACGTGAATCCGACGTTAAACGTTGAGGGATTTGTCATACCCTAGTGGGGGCCACTGGCTAAACAATGTTCAGAAAAAATAGGAAAATTAATCCAATCGAAATACCGATCAATACACTTCCGGTTAAACGAGGATAGGTAGAGGCGGTATGGTCTTTGGCTGTGAGCAGGTGACGGAGCGCACCTCCCCGGGACCTCAAAGCTAGTACCTCGGATCTGAGATCAAAGGCTGAATCTGAATCAAGAAAATGGAAATTAGAACCGATTAGGTCTGTGTTAAGCCTCACAATAGCCGGGGTCGTATGGGCATTACGTTGTGGAAGTGCGAACGAGCAGCGTCATTCTATCTATCACACTAGTACCAATATAGCCAGATTTGGCAAAGAACCCTTAAAAACTCGTTTTTAAACCGACGATGATGTCGCGGCTGTTCGCGATCAACTAAAGGGCACATCCTCTTTAGTTTTACTATCAAACAAAAAAAATTGTCGAAACTCGCTATTCCGAATGAGTTATGAATGGCAACAATACAGACAAAAAAGAAATTTTCAGGATTAATCCTTAGTGCTCTCATTGGGCTGTGAATTGATAATTTAAGTTTTTTCCATTCCTTCCTAGTTCAGTCGCAATAACAGTCCAAGTTTGTTTGAGAAACCCTAGCTTTAAGCACACTTAACTATGGTGTTTTTTCACAGAGCAGTTGGTCATTTTCCACACTTAACTTATTTTTCCAAGGCACAACTGGTACAGATTTAATACTAATGGCCTCATGAATTGCACAGGAATTCCAGGGGCATGGATACCTTGATCTGTACAGATAACTAATATCTTAACGACTCAGTAAACAATATGTATAATTTAAATGTAAACAAAACAACATTCAAAAACAGTAAGTTGCTGGGCGTAACCAGCAGGGAATAACCGGAACCGAAATTTACCGGAACCGGAACCAGCAGCCGGAACCGCCCATTTAAACCGGATCCGGAACCTGGTCTTCGAAATTTATATATAGTAAAACAGATGATGGAAGAAATGAAGGTATAGGGATTTAAAATGCATTAAAAATTACTTTTACATTAAACTTAATGTATTGCGATGGTATTATTGCCTTTCTGAAACTTTAAAGAGACTGAGGAAGCTAATAATGTTTATTTATCGATCAAATATGTCGGTTTTTGGATATTCAGAGCAAAACATGTCTTCCACTATACACCATTGCGCATACTGCGTCAAATCGAATGTGCTTACAAAGCTTGGAGCGTAGAATACACACTTTCGCTCTGTCTCCAGTCGCCTCCCTTTACTACATATACGTTTGTTGCATGTTCTTCTGTAAGAAACTTAAAATTATTGGTTTATATGATTCTAAGAGAAAATAATAGATAGAAGGTAATTTTCTGATAAGTGGTCAGAGATACTGTTTAGGCTAGCGTTGGACAAACAGTGTCCGTCAGTTAGATCATATTGATCATAACTTTCTAATCAGAATGCTGTAAATGAGACACAAAGTGATGCTGCTATTAATACAGTTCATTGCCAAGAAAGCAGTTTCTAGCTGCGTTGCAGATAACGTTAGTTTACTTCAATTTAGACTGATTTACCAAGTTTACAAGCGCACTGGCGGGTGCTTGACGCAATTTATGTTAGCCAAGCATACCCTAAGTACTTCTGCGTAAGCCATACTCTGTTACCGAGTTGGACCGGTTTAATTCAAACGTATCCCACAGACTTCTGGATGTGTAAAATAGCTGCTACAAGCATCGACCTGGCTTTGATTTAACAAACTCCTGCAGGTTATTATGAAAAATTCCTGCTCAAATTATGAAAAATGAAAAAATCAAATTATGTGCCCTGATTTTCTTTTGTCTTGGTTGTATTGGAACTTTACTCATTGTATAATATATTACATATGTTCGGCTTACAGGACGAAGCAAAAAACGTGGAAAATTTCAAACAAAATTTTTTAACTGTAATTCCTGTTCCGGTATGGTTTTTCGCTCTTTGCCTTAACCGGAACTACTTTTTTCGCCGGAACCGGAACCGGGTTTGTTACTGGTAACGCCAGATATATGACCGTATTAAGGAAAGAAGATTTCTATAGTACCAAATATCAATGCCACTAAATATCTTACCTGATAGATTTTTGGTGACATTGATTAATTTCATCTGCATCTTCTGCTTCATTTGTACTTTTCGTGGTTTGTACATCCACAAATAGCAAATTCGTTCATTCGCTTGTGCTTTGATATCTTACATTGAGTGACATTGGTTGTTTAAGACTTAAGCAACGGGCTGGTACAAGGCGATTTCTCCGTTTCTTTGTTTAAACTGTCCAACATCTCGAAGAGTTGAGCTGCTTTCACTGCGGGAAATGAAGTTTTCTTGCTAACAAGGAATTTGGCACATATTCGTCAGCTTCGCTGTCACTATTATACCCTAGCACCACTTTCTTTATGCTTAATAGCGCTTGTCTTACATACTGGTGCTATTTCTGCGCCTGGCTTTGCTTTTTTCACAGAAACAGTTGGCACGACCATTAAGTGCTTTGGTTTTCACTGCAAAATCTGACCATGCGATGGGGTCGACACCGATTCATTATGACTGTTTATAATTTGACTTAAATCATGACTTCGCGACAATGGCGAATCACTGGAGTCACGTCCTCTTGTAGGTTTGGATTTTTCGAAGGTTCACGAATTGTGTTTTTAGTTTCTGGGCTATCCAGTTCGTGCGATCGTCGCCACGTAACCCGGCCGTTGACGCGAATGGTTTCGGTCATGTTGTTCAGCTTGTTGCTCTGGATGAATGCTGGATCTGACAAACAGTTCCACAACCACCCAATCATCACGTGGATGTCGCTGCTCCTGCAGTTGCAACTGTTGTTGCTTTTGAATTAGGGTTGGATTGTCACTGTTCATACTTTGGTTCCAATTTTCGAATGAACGTGAACTGCCAGCATCATCTAGCTGATTAACGCCAATTTTCCCTTCCCGAAAATATTTCATAACGGTACCTACCGGCTCCAGTGCTATCGATGTGGCACTGTGTCGAACGCCTACGGCTGTCCCGTGGCACATAATCGCTTTATGTGATGGCTTCTTCGTCGACGGCGGTACTGAAAATTCGAAAGTATAACAAATACTATGGACTTGGCAAACTACAAAGAGTCGAAATTTGAATTTAGCAATATCTACGAAACTATTTTAGCTACAAAATAGTGCTTTAGTAAATATTTATCTAAATTTGTGTTAGCACGGAGACAGTTGCAAGGGAATATGGTGAAATGATTTAAGGGAAAGCAAAATTTTTCCACCACGGGCGAGAAAAAATGTGTCCCAATCCTAATTTGGGAAGATAGGATTCCTCCAGAATTATAACTCTAGGTGGAGATTTCAATATATGAAATAATTGTATACGGTCATCGATTTGCTTGGTCGGAGATAGGCTATACATAATATACCACAATAATCAGCAAAATTAAAAACGCCAACTAAACGAACGAAAATTAATATCTTTTTGTTTTGCATACAATTATAATAATTGTGATCATGATTGTATCATATGAAACAAACCCCTGTGTTAGAGTTGCAAAAGTTACGCACCTCATACCCGGAATCGGAATTTTTGGAAAGAAATACCCGGAGCCGGACCCGGAATTTTTGGAAAGAAATACCCGGACCCGAACCGGAATTTTTGGAAAGAAATACCCGGGACCCCGGACCCGGAATTTTTGGAAAGAAATACCCGGACCCGGAATTTGTTGGAGGCAAATACCCGGACCCCGGAATTTTGAAACAAAAATACCCGGAATACCCGAGAAGTTGACGAGAGAATAAAAATTGTAAAGGGGTAAAATAGCCAGGGCCATAATGTCGAAACAATGGAGAAGATGCGCACTTATTAGAGGCGAGAATACTGAAATTCCTAGGCTCGCTTCTAAAAAATAGAAATATACTCGCTTGTTTACATATCTTTGCTAGGCGTTACAACGTACGAACTGTCACAAGGTTTTTCAGTCTCGGTTTCTAAACCATGCGTTGTTACTCTCGTGTTATACGTCGTATATATAGTACTTAGGTACATAAACATTTCGGATACGATTGCCAGCCCTAACCACCTTATTTTTGACCTTAGCTTTTTGCACAAAAGAACGCAATTATTGTTACACGCTAACGAACGCGATCAGGTATAAACGCAATATCAAGAAACGAATGCTGTTTCATTTCAACGCTTTACATGATCCAACGCCCTTGCTCAATGCGATATATGGCAACAGCAACACTGTTAAACTTTGGTCCGGGGTATTTTTACAATTCCCGGACCCGGAATTTTCTTTGGAAGAATACCCGGACCCGGAACCCGGAATTTGTTGGAGGTAAATACCCGGACCGGGACCCGGATTTTTCTTCTAAAAATACCCCGGATACCCGGACCCGGCTGAAACTCTACCCTGTGTACAGTCGATTTTCGTTTACTTAAGTTGCAACCGAATTCACTATATATTTCTATTTTGTCTAGCTGCAAGAGTACTACATGTGATATACATTATTTGGTTTTCCCACAAAGGCGCAAATATTTTGGCCTCCCACATGTGCCCCCAGTTGAGGGTGATAACGTTCAATTCCCCTTGTGTAATCGCATGAAGTGGCTATGTTAATTTCGCCCTAAAATGGATGAAAAAACTGAATCCCGAGAAAAGCCCAACTCCTGGTCTACCCTACTAATCGTCCACAACAGATGGCAACGCATCAACAGGTGTCTACATCTCGATAATAAAACTAATCTATGCCACATACCAAAAACCTGCAGACCATTCTTGATAGCCTGTACGCAATGCGTAACCAAACTCGTGTAACAGAGCCATTCCGGATCGTTACGAGGCTGGTTAATTCCCACCACAATATAATGGGCAACATTACTGAACCTTAAGACTATGTTCGGTATTGAAATCAGAGCCAAAGTCAATAGCTTGAATAAAAATCCAAACTACTCATCCCCAGACCTAGTATATGTGTCAAAATGTGACCGTGCATAAATTGATCGAGTGTCCAGGATCTTGATGAATTTGGTATTATTTATATTTACTGTCATTTAACCAAGTTATTGAGCGGAGACAATGTCGCCGACCGAAGCGAGGCGATCGAGCGAAGCGTTTTTATTTTCTGTCTGGGAGCAAAAAGTCTATGTCCGTTCGTCCGTTAGTCTTTCAAGAACCACTGAACCTATTTCAAAAAACTTTTTTTTGTTTTGAAAGCTTATCATGTAAGGATGTGCACCTGATATTTTAGAAGTTTGGCAACTTGCCAATTTTATAATTAGTTAACTAAATAGCTAATTAACACCCTAATTAAGCTCATAACAGCTTAATTATTGGTCGTAGAGTCGTTTTAACGGCATATACGTTGAGTTTTCCATGAGGAAATAAGAAAATAGATGCATTGTACATACAGGAATAGTATAATACGACTGTTATAGGCAAAATTATTTTTCGACTCCGTGTCCTATGATTTCATTGCTTCGATTCCCATTTCATCACCATGCTGTATAAGCCACGTGACTTCCTTTGTCTTGCTTTTCGTTCGAACGGAATAAAACTATTCTTTCATTTACTCATTGTTGTCTAAGAAATAATATATTCCCAAGACACTGAGTACGTTTTTAGTATTAATGCCATCGCTCCGCTCAAAAAAATGTCGTTCCACTACGACTGATAATTGTATGATCATTATTTGCCATCGTATGAGCCATTCTTACATTTGTAAGACCTATCGCTATAACCGTATTACTTGTTTAAATCGCGTGAATAAAAGCCTAATACTCGGTTTACATGAAAATGTATGTATATTTGATTTTCAGTTACCTATTGATTATATGCCAACCATTTAATTTGTGTCTTTATTATATCGTTTGTAGATACCATCATGATTATTAATGACACATATATCGGTCATGCGGAACTTCCGAGACATATTTGCTCGTTATATGGATATCTGATGTACTATGTTTCTGGTCGACCGGCTATGGTAGGATAACTCGTGGTACCTTACCGCTCAACACCAACCGGTCTTTTATATATAGTATTTGGAGTTATATATAATTATTTTTTATATATAGTATTAACAAGGACTTTTCTGGTAAAAAACTTTCATTTTTTCAAGTAAGGCCAGTCCCGTACGAATCCGTTCAAAATTCACGGACTTATTAAGAAATATATAACTGAAATTCTCTTCGAAATTTGTCCATTCAGAACTAATTAGTTATTTTATTAATTACTTGATATTTGTCGATATAGAAATTACGCTAGGGTTCCTTGGACTTTAGCGCTTAGTTTTAGCCTGGTATGAATCAGCTATGCCCACTTCGGTACACTACCCGCGTAAAAATTGCAAAAATTTTACTGATTGGCATATAATCAATCGTTGTGTTGAACATTGAACCCAATCAAAAAATGTAACTTACTTGAATAATTAGGACAAATCGTCAGGGGCTGACGTGTGATAAGGACCAGGGTCGGGATGACAAATGTTGGGGGCCCCGTAGGCGACACCCAATAAAATTACAAGAGCGTTTAATTACCCCTTAATCCATAGGAATATTCGGAATTTCGTTTGGTTTTAGGACTGCCACCGGTTTTAACTAGCAGTACCAATTTCAAATTAATTTGTTAACCATTTTCATGCCCAATTTATGCTTGACATTAAATAAAAATCTGTTTCAACAGCATTTGTATAGCAGTTCGCTCATAATACATCAATCTTTACGAATAAAATGAATATATCATGTAGGGTTCTCCAACTGGAAGACCCTGCCAATTGGCGTAAACAGGCATTGGCAATGTAAGAAATTTACTAACTAAATTACCAGCATATCAGCATTTTAAATATTAAAACCAGCAAACACTGGTGAAAAATGACATATATTGCATTCAGGGCCCTAGACCTGCGATACTTCCCCTAGTTGTGTGCTTGAAGTGAAGCTACTAAGACGCCAGCACTGCAGTTGTGAGAATTTCAACCTGTATGAATGAGATGTGAAAAATAGCTAATTTCAATGTATTTAGTACTAGGTTATTAACCTTTGCAACGTATCCGCAAACATACCTTGTGATTCACTGTTTGCACTTTGCTGTTAAACATCTAGTGGTAAAGGTTTAAAATAATACCGCAATATTCTAATAGTACAACGAACTAATATATGTTCCTTAATATTTCTTCGTTTGAGTAATTTTTTAGATGCACCATGATTACATGAATGTTGTGCGTTCGAGGTGCAAATACGAACTGTAACTAAACAGGAGCTAAGTTTTTTGCCAATAGATATATGTTATCAGGTAAACCTGACGCATGAAAACTAATTCTAAGCACAGCAAAGTCATTATATTTGTAAACATATATACCGGTTTTAGCGGACATTGCCCATGTTTATCTACCGTAACAAGAAAGCGCAATCTTTATCAGGTCCTTCAACAAGTCGCAGAAACCCAGAATCGTGACTTGCAATAATCAGCTCCACACTAACTAAAAATTCAAATCACTGTCTAACGTGAAAATTATAAAAACAGTTTTTATCTTTGTTGAAGCACAAACCAATTCGGCATTTGCAGCAAATAGTGCGGGTTTGCGCCAGACAATTCTCAAACGCACAGACACGTCGAATCTCCGAGTGCATCGGGTAATCTCCAATGTTGTCATATCGCACCGCTGTCGCCGGAGTGGCTATTTTGTGCGCGCGCTTCGTAGGGGCCGGCTCTGTCACCCGCTCATCGTCACCAGACCGTGGCCTTCCCCGGCGGCGTTCAATTACTCACCGACTTTCCAAATTTGCACAAGCGATCCGCAATATCAAGCATAAACTTGATCAAACTCTTCCGTTCGCGTTTTGGTACCACGTTCGCTTCACAGTCATGCATATAAAGCTTTCAAGCGTTATTGATAGCAGCTCCGAGAGCACAAAACAGAATTCGCATGTACCATCGTTTGCTACGGTGCTTCAGGCGATAGACTGCCATCATCATGTCCGCAAGGTCGACACCGCCCATGTTAACGTTGTATACTTTTACTGCCGCGGGAGCAGCAATATCCTTGTGTTCGCCGTTGTCTCATCGACGCACGGTTAATAGTGGCTCGACACC
The DNA here is from genome assembly GCA_030248225.1 of Trileptium ribeirensis. NCBI lineage: Eukaryota > Metazoa > Nematoda > Enoplea > Enoplida > Thoracostomopsidae > Trileptium > Trileptium ribeirensis. The sequence continues at coordinate 114,933 of JASANE010001195.1, forward strand.
AACAAAAGAAGACGCCAGTTGAACAAGGCGTTTGTCGAACCAAAGAACGACGGTAATTTGCTAATTTGCGGAAGTCGCCCAGTCATAGGAACCCGTTCCATCGTTCTTCAACTCCTTTTCATTGCTCAAAGTTCGGACGCTCCCCGCAATCTATTTGCTCGAACTGTACCTAGATAATAAATCCCCCGGTCCTTTAGAGTAATCAGTAGCTCCATCGAGGTGAAATAGTTGTCCGCTATATGCGGAATACTTTATTCTCAGGCAGTGTTTGGCAAAGCTTAACGACGACGTCTGGTTCTAGGCCCAATGACCGTGCAACGGTAACTATTTTTCTATCCATATACAACAGAAAATCGTGGATAAAGCCGCCGACGCTGTACCTGGCGTACATTTTAAAGCCACACTTCTTCGGCTTCATCGGACAGTATTATTTGGCAGAATGTCGCCCTTTTATCTGCTCGTCTATGCTCTGATCGGGCTCTGGAGCACGGTCGAGACAATTCTCACGAAACATCTCAAGAATCGGATGAATTTTCGCGATCCGGTCTGACTTGTCAAGGCTTGTGTTATCGACACAATGCACGTACCTTAGCAACGTCTCAAACTTGTTTCGAGCCATTATGTCTGCAACAAACGTTATGCGAGTCGCCGTCTCCCATGTCATGCGATAGTAAGGCAATTTCAAGCACGCAAAATAAATCAGAATTCCAAAAAATTGTTGCATTTCGGCATTGGTAGTATTGAGGCCAATGTTTCTGTTTTGAGTCGCGTAGATATTACTTTGATTTACAAGAACCTCTATCATTTCATGGGACCAAAAGAGTTCGAAATATTCACAACATTCCTTCATAGGTTCGATCGTCAGCAACTGGCAATGTGGCGTATGACCCATATTAGCAGCCAGATTCAGTTTACTGCGCCATCTATATTCGATTTTCCGATGTTTTCAGTTTTGAAACAGCAGCATCTTCTGGTTCGAACCCGTATTCAACTGAACCTTCGCTTTCGTTATCCGAATCAATGTAGTCGAAATCGTCTTCTAATTCAATTCATTGTACATTCAGTGTCATTTGACAATCCTCCTCCACGCCATCAGAAGCATTTTCGACATCCGACATTCGCCGCGTTTAAATTTAGAGCTTCCTTTCGACAAATTTTGAAATTCATTATTTGGGTCTAGTGACATATTAGTCCGAAGTATACGCTAATCGCCTAAAAATATTATAATGGTCTAAAATAGAGTAAATATACGTAGTAAATTTAGCGGAATTCCAACATGGGGGTTGTAAACTTATATGTACCCTGATTCCCACAACTGCCTATTGGCAGAGTAAGTAAGAACATGATATAGTGACATTTCTGCAAATAGAGTTATACTGAAGCATTGCAGCGTCGACGCAGTTGACAAAGGTAATATTATGAAGCTGGAAGTTAGTCAAATCAACACAAATGTGTTTTTGAGCCTATCATAATCTTTAACCATTGCTTTGATTTCCCAAAAGTGCCAATTGGCGTTTCGAACAAGGAATTAATAAACGCAATCACTGTTTTACTCGAGACCCTTCAGAAAGCATTAGAGCCCACAGCTTTGGAATGCGACCATAATTTGCGCATGAATAGTATATATTTTGAGGATAAAAAATTTTTATAAACAACCATTCCTAATCGCCTATCTCTAAAGCGCTAGTTCGAGTTCCCAAATATGCCGATTGGCTAGCATCTATCGACGTGACGCTGCTGCATTACACACTTCCACAAACGTAATGCCCATACGACCCCAGATATCGTTACTTTGAGGGCGGACCTATTGGGTTCAGATTCTTAAATTTTTTTTTTATTCTGGTCAGGCCCAAGAAATTACGGAGCTTAGCAAGCCGCAGGATCGCTTCACAGGATGTGTTCTGATCCTGCCGGACGTAGCATAAGAAGTACTACCTTTGAGGTCCTCAGGGAGGTTGGCTCCGTCACCTGCTCATAGGCCAAAGAGGCCATAGCGCTATTCCTTATCCTCGATTAACTGGGAAGTGTATTGAATCGGTATTTGGATTGGATTAATTTTCACACCTTCCTAAACGGTTAATTTATTTAGCCAGTGGCCCCCACTAGGGTCCGACAAATCCATAGACGTTTAACGTCGGATTCGCGCTGTAATTTCCTATTCTGGGTGCTCAGCGGGCGTTTTAACTTTGCGGTAGCTTTTCCTTATTAGTCGCACGAGTCGTACTCACACAGTAATATACTTAACACAATTATGAAATCGGCGAGTCACGATAAGGTTTGTTTCTTCAATGCGCGTGTCAAACCTGAATGTGGGTCGTCGATAGGGGTGACGGACTTCAAACCCCTTTTGAATTTCTATTGCTACTAGGGTCAGCAAAACTCTTGGACACATTAGGTTTGATTGAGCATTTATTGATGAGTCAAAATCGGTTATGGACAAGAACGTAGTGTAAGGGCGAATACAATAGGTACAATGTCACTAGTATGGTACGCTATTAGTAGAATGAGCAGGGTGATTAACCGGTAAGTTACGGAGTCATCGCCTTTTTTATGGAACTCTCACAGCTGCGTCAAATCACGGCGTGTACTGCTAAGCCTTTTCTAATGACAGCTGCGCTCACCTTACTTATTGGAAATGGGTCAAATCAAAAACAAATACCGGTAAGTAATACGGAGCGTAAAACGGTTAGTTGTCGATAAAGAGGCGCCATTCAATTAACTACTCGCTCGGTACTAAGATTGCTACCAGAGGGTACTCTGATAAAACAACAGGTTCAGGTAAGCGAAAGGTGGTAATATGTCAGGTACAAATGGGGAATATGGGACGAATCGTACAAAGAGGGATTGTGGGACTCAATATTACTCATTCTAATCACGATAAGCGAATATTCGTTAACGCTGTAAGGTAGCGATTGGATTAACATACGATAAAATGTTATAACAAAAGATTAATGAAACATATCAGCATAACGGTAAGTTTGGGAGGTGATCAGCGGTACGACTCATAGTGCGACTCAGGTGCGACAATAGTACGACTGTTCTTTTCCTACTCGCATACATACATACGTACGGTGACCATAAATAAGAGATTAAATTTTCAGCAGGTTGCATAAACATAACTGGTTAATTTAGGTTCTAATTTCCATCAAATCATTCTTCAAACATGGTGACAAAACGAAAGAATTTGGCCTTAAATCGAGGTTCATCTATGACTTAAATAACTGCCAAAAACGTACTTTTCGTGTCCACAAACGTGAGCTAAAATGAGACTAAAATTGGTCGAGTAGACTTATCTTTTGACTAGCTTATAGGTCCCGGTAGACTGAGTTTGGGGCGGAATTTTCAAACTTTTCTGCTTTCCCTAATCCAAAATCATTGCTAAAATTTACTGTGTGTATAGGGAACTTGGGGAAATTAGGGAGTTGGGAAATTGGGAAGATAGGAAACTGTGAAGTGGGAAATTGGCAAACATTGGTGGAAGAGTCGGAGGAGTGGGAAGATGGGAAGTTGGAAAATGGTGAAATGACGAGGAAGTTAGGAAGATGGGAAAAAGAGGGAAACTAACCTATTTGCACGATAGAAATCATCGAAATTCCTGGGGAACTTTCGTTATGATCAGTTAAAATTTTGGGTCGGAGCAGGCCCTATGGGGCCGTCGGGTTTGTGATTCCGACTTGATAATGTTGCATTTTTCAATGGTGTCCGGTTAGCGAGAGACACTCCTACGAAGAAACGGCGAAAGTTTAAACAAAAGTCCTAGAATCTCAAATTTTTTAATCCTACGTTTTCAGCAGGGGGTGCAGACCCCTTCAAGGCCGTCGGGTTTGGGATTCCGACGCGAAATGATAAGTTTAGAGTTGCATTCATGAACAGACATTACTAGGTCCAGAGTTTTAGCAAAATTCCTGGAGTAAACCCTAAGATATTTCCATTTTCATAATTTGGCGGGGGCGGGCCCCTTCATGGTAGTCGAGTTTGGTATTCCGATGTGGTATCTGAAAATTTTTACAGGCGATATCGATAGCTCGGATCCTAAACAAGATCCGGGTAAAATTTCAACCAAATTCCTGGCAATAGTCCCAGATACATCAAATTTTCATTCTAAGTGAGCTATCTCGCTCACAGGGCTTTGGGTCAGTACGTCTAATCGTAGTACTATACAAACTTTCAGCTTGTGGATGATGGCTGGATAATTTGACCTAATCAATACAATCTTAACTAAGTACCTAAGGTGCCTTTGTCCCGCTAAGTTCAAATTTGTCCTGGATTCCTACGAACAAAGTACCAAAATTAAGAGGACGAATTTGTGTCCAAAGAAATCGTAAATCGAATAAAACCTTGAAGTAAAATCATTGATAAATACTTAATGAAAATAATGTGACCACGGATGATTCAGAGTTCTACTGTCAATTTTCAACCAAAATCTGTTTTGTTTAACGTCGGTCGGCTCAAAGATCATATTTTCAAATCCTAACTCGACTCAGGGAATAATGTAAAAATAGGTCTGTACGCGAGTGTCGCGTCTGCTTATACCTTAACTCAGGGCGGTTTAGTTCAAACTAACGACCTTTCAATTAAATGAGGCGAATCTATAAACATGGCTACGGGTCTCCAGGGGTGAGCTAGGGCGCACCAAACTATCATGTAAACACCAGTGTGGACAGGGAGTCCATGGAGGCTAATCATTACTTCTAACTGACTTACATCTCGCTTGTACTACACCTTAGTTATTTCTACGGGCTCAATCTAACTAATTTCACTTGGTCCTTAAACTAAGCCAGCCCCTGTCCACACTTACTGAGTCGGATCCTTTGCGTCGACGTCGATCGGCCTTTCCATCCACGCGCACGACCAAAACGAAAAGCCAAGATAATAATCAGTGATAGTTCAAGGCTTCTTTGTGTTTGTTTACGTACACATTTATTTGCTCATAAGTGCGTGGCTCCGGGTAGCATCTCCATGAAACCGGTCTCATTATAAAGACCGTAAAATTTCCTACCAAAAATGTTAAGATCAAATTCGTCTGATTTCAACGGTTCCGGAGTTATGGGGCGGAGCCGATACTTTTGATTCCAAATTTCTATTTTTATCAGTTAACCTCAGCGGCGAAAATAAACGCTGGTAACTGATAAAATTTTTAGTCTGTTCTGCAGTTTACCACTGTAGTTGTGAATATTGAACACTGGTAAATAATATTCTCCTTTCTTACTAAAATTTTCAAGAAATTTGTCCGTTTGCTGTTCGCTATAGGGCGGACAGTGCAAACTTTTTTTGGGGTTCTCAATGCGTAGAGGACGGTCGTGACGGGTATCCGTCGCGGTCAGCCTTTCCTATCAAAGTCGAAGTAAACTTTACGGTCCTACCACGCGTGGTAGGGCTACTCTTATGTATCGGGGCGGGCAGGGAGTCCTACTGTTGCTAATTTCTACAAGTCGAGTACGGCAAGAGCCGCCATAATCACAATTTCTACCTATAAAAGCATTGACTCACAAGCGTAAAAGTCCCTAAATTTTTAAAATCATCCTAAACAAGACAAATTATTCCCGGTTAATGGTACCTCCAAACTTATAAATTACAAGGGTGCAATAAGGTATAACAATTATTATACAAATGGCAATGTAAATTGGCGCTTTTATGGCCAAGAACACGGTACAATTATAGTGCAACAAGTATACGGTCATAATCAACGGTACAATCCGGGATCATTATGATAGTAAGAATGGTAAAAAATTATACCAAAGTACAGGCGCTTTTACGGCCTTTAGCAGCACATACATATGGTATGAAATACAAGGATCATAAAACGGTATAGAGAATCATGATAAAATACAGGCGCTTTTATGGACTTTAGCAACGCAAAAGTATGGTATGAATATGGAACAAACAAATATATAATACGATCATAATTATACGAATCCAAGGGAATACTACGTGCCTTTATGGCCATCAAACATAGTACAACAAAACGATGGTAACGGTACTATATATAGATATATACGCGATTTAAGTATGTAGACAAAGTAGCCTTTATGCGCTCACAACGATGATAATTATATGCTCATATATATATGGTAACAATATTTTTGATGATTTTTAGTCTCTGAAATGTTAATAACGATACCCTTTGCTTTTATCAAACTGTCGGCGGTACGGCCGAAATATGACGGAAATCTCTAGTTCGTAGCGAGGTTAATGGACGTAAAGATTCATGATTTGCGCTAAATATATATATGTACGGTTTATAAATAGGGTTACGGCAGAGTCTTACGGTCGGTTCGTATGGCTTATATATTGGCTTGGACAGAGAGGTTATAGATTGGTTCTAATCCCATTTACGCACGGATTTCGATGCTACAGTGGGTTTCGTACACAGTTGGGTCGTTTCCCTAATGAGGTATTCCTAGTTGGCGAGACATTGGCAACTAAATTCCAAAATGTTGACCATTACGCTATGGCCAGGATTATTACGGTAGTCGCCACAATGTTGGTCATTACACTATGAACAAGATTAATGGTGTTCGATAAAATGTTGGCCATTACTCTGTGGGCAGGATTATTGGTATTCGACTAAATGCTGGAAATTGGACTGTGGCCAGGATTATTGGGGTATTTGTAAATGTGCGCCATTAGAGTGTGGCCAGGATTATTGGACTGTCTATTAAATGTTGGCCATTAGAGTGTGGCCAGGATTAAGGGTATTCAACAAAATGTTGCCATTAGGCTATGGTCAGGATTAATCCTCCTCGTAACGATCCAGTATGGATCTGTTGCACAAGCAAATATTATTGTTTCGATATCTTGATTGCAGGCTGGACATATGTTTTTGTTCGACAAACCGAATCTAAATAGGTGCTTGCTCAACAAGCAGTGTCCTGTAAGCATAAGTCTCATTCCTTTTTTATTAACTATCCCTATACAGTTATTTTCTTATTTATTCTGGGTATGAAACTTTTTGTATTTTTACACGTTGTACAAGTATACCATCTAATTTGAAATTCTTTTTGCACAAAATCTTTAAGTCTCTGTATGAAACATCGATGGCTCGTTCGTTGCCTATAAAAGGTGTTTGGACCCCTTTGCGAGCTAGTTAATCTTCCACATCGTTCAGATAATTTCCACTATGACCGTTAACCCACTGTAGAATTACATCATTGTCGTAAACAAGACTTTTCAGGTTGTTAACACAATCGTTTATCTAGAGTTTATCCAGTGATTACTAATTACGTTTACTGCAGACTGGCAATTTTGCCTAGAGATATATGTGGGCTTAGTTTTCAATATAGAAGCCTGCGCCTGTACCATTACTCATCTGTGACATCAAGTCAACTTAGATCCATCTGTATTGTCTGCATCTGTATGAGCGTTCCTGCCGTCATGTAATGTTAATGTCAGCCAGTGTTACCACCATTGAATCGTCTGCTAGTTACGGCAATAGAGTTCTGTCTCTGTCCGTTTTAGCAATATCTATTGAATGTTGGGACTGCTCTATCCATAAGCCATAACTTACGAGTCTGGCATAGGTTAGTAGAGCTTCTGTAAAAACTGTAATGTCTAGCGGTAATGTATTTATTTTGTATAACCTCTAATGCTGCTGTCGTGGTTGACTTTGAAGCGGCTGACATACTAACTAGTATTAATCGTAGCACTGTTTTGTTATTTTGCCTATCGTCATTCTATGACACCAAATTATACACGCGCATAGTAATTTTGGTAGAATAACAACCTTGTATAACCAACCAATCGTCTTTGCCCGCAGACTCCTCTTTTTCCCCATCATACGGAAACACTAAGTGTTTAATAGCTGTGTTGCATGTCCATTATATATATGTGGTCTAGCCAGTTCAGCCGGTAGTCCATTATAATTCCTAATGTTTTACATTTGAAACGAGCTGTAGTTCGTTTCCGAAGATTTGGTGTCTCCATTATTCTGTGGAACAAAACTGTTTTGGTATTATCTGTTTTAACATTTGTTCCGTTTTCAGTGCACCATTTGGAGACTTTTTTAATACTTTATTTTCTCTTTTGCCACAGCACATTCTTGGAGTCCTGTGCAAACTATGGCCACATCGTCAGCATATACCTGACACAAAATGAATTTGTCTTGGAGCTGCGAGATAAAATTTTCTACCAACATATACCATATCAATGGCGATAGTATGCCATCCTGTGGGCATCATTTAGTTGCCTTTGTTTCTCTATACCACACAGTCGGGCTTGAATAACCCGATTTCATCGGTTTGAAACTAGGCTTGAATCTAATATTGTCAGAAGCTCCTCCTATGTCTAGGAAAGGGAAGATTTCTGAAGCTAGATACTTCTTGTTGTCAAAGTAATCTATGCATTTAGTAAGACTGTACAACGCGCTAGCAGTATTTTTGCCTGGTTGATCAACATGCTGATTTCCGTTTACCGGTTGTCTTTTTAGGGTAACATCTCGAGTATGTCTATCCACATACCGCTCTACTTTTTCAAAACAAAAATGAGCTCAAAAATAAGGTATTGAACGATTTCGCTTCTGCGTAGCTTTGTTTGTCTGGCTGTGGGAGGAATAACTTCACATCGGGCAAATAGCCTGTTTTGAGGCTTACTTTAAATATATCTTGATAAAGATATGTTTCCTTCTTGCAGACACTTTGGCGAAATACCATCTGGTCCAGGTGCTTTGAATGGCTTAAATGTGTTAAATGACCATTTCATAAGTTACTAATGAATCAATAAAATCATTAAAAGACTAGCCACACTGCGTTAGTTTGCCAAAAGCTGGGCGATGTCTAGATACGCAATCTAGAAAATTTGAGTCTAAAAGTACAGTTGTGGTGTCCTCATCCTTTTCTGTGTAATTTCAATTTGGTCTCATCATTGTGCCAATTTGGACTTTTTGCTGACAAGTCATTAACCGACGTAACCTTGCCTTTTCTGGTGTATTCCTTAGAGTCTGGGTAAATTTCTTCCAATGATAGCTTTTAGGTTCTCGTATTGCATAATTATAGGATCTTCTTCTCAGTTCACGGTATTTTCATATGCTCTTGGAGTTTTCAGACGACACGCTTTACGAAAGGCTTTCCTGGCTTTCTGCTTTAACTCAGTCACATTGGAGTTAAACAAACATCCTCTCTCAAATTCCACCTACTATGTCCTCGAAGGTCAGAGGGAATAACGGGTGGTTCAGGCTATACCGCATATGTTCCACAAAACGGAATGTCTAATTCCGTTGGATCACGATGAAACGTGCTGTTCAACTAGTAGGGAGATGTTAATATTGTAAGCGACGTCAAAAGCACAGATTTGAGCTGCAGCAGGAATGCTATCATGGTAAAATCCCTGGCTTGAAGGTTTGCATTGGTGTTACTCCAGTCTTGGAGCAAAGCATTCAAACCTGACGTCAATTCGAGACGGGACTTGAAGCTGCTACCTCACAAATAACGGTTGTCGTTTCGGGTGACTGGCAGAAGAGTGAATAGTAGTACTTAATACGAGATATGATGAACGCGCGGACTATTGTTTCAGCAGTGTCTCTGTCGACAAGAAGTCGAATTCTCCGTAACTCTGATTTTGCTAGCTGCGATAGCATGCTGTTTGAACGATAGATCATAGTCAATCAAGACACTGAGAAACTAAAAAGAACAGCATCTTTCAATCACGCAACCAGCAATGTTGATGTTGTGCATACATTCGATCTATTTGCGACGAGAAGCTGCTACTTAGACGAATTTACTTTCAGCATGTTGGTATGCAACCATTGCGTTATGCCCTGGCAGCCTCGGACACCTGGTTGAACTTGTTAAGTTCATTTTCCAGATGAAAGTTTATATAGATAGCAATATCATCAGAGTACATAACGCATCGGTACTCCAGTTCGTTGATTAACTCTCTCAGCGGAGCTGTATATAAGCTGAACAACAAAGGACCAAGGACGTTACCCTGTGCTACGCCCAATGGGGCATCACTGAAAAGATGAGAACTGTGACCTTTATTGGACAGCCTGTTGTACCCGGTTTATCGGGAAGGAAGAATTGTCTTGATAACCATAGTACTTAGACGGTAGTTGAAAGGACTCGCAAATACGTACATAAGCCTTGAACGGAAAGGAGGCTTTAACGACTTCGGTCGATAAAAAAACTCAAAAGAACAGACACCTGTGCAGAAAGGAAACGACTAGTCGGGTGCAGCTAGCAGAATCGTAAAAGAACAGAGCAACCTGAAGACACGGCGTCTGAAACTGCATAAAACAAGCTAAGAAATATATTCAACCACAAGCATTAAAGCTTGGCTCGTATATGAAGGCTGCGGAGAGCGCCACAAACGCTGTAATTGTGGATAAGGCCACCCGATGAAGTCTATGACGGACGAACAGATTGATGATCTATCTGCCCGTTTGGTGGCAAAGTTAGAATCTCCGAATGCCAGATATATCGATTTCGAGGACTATGGCTATAGAAGAGGCTTTTGCAGGGACACATGAAATAACGAAACTGAATATTATTGAAAATTGGAACAGAATGCCGGAGTTTCCACATAAGCAGACTCTGCTCAGGGCGATCTGGTTAAGATCGCTGGCTTCATCCCGACATCGGGACGAAGATTACCTCCTGAGGATTCGGAAGAGGTCAAAAGAAAAATAGGCATTTGTAACTCAGCTAATTTAAGGATCCCTAAGTAGGCCCTTATTTTATTAGGCAAAGAGAACAAGGTTCGATATTTGGCTTTAGGGTCTTACCTGAAAGACGTGAGCTCATTATACAGAGAGGAGGGAGACTAAGATATAGGATGACTTATATCATGTTCTTTGATCTAGATTTATATAGACCTTTTGGGGCAGGTTTCCAGGGATGCGGCTCTTGGGCCTAATATCATTCAGAAACATGGACCCAGCATCAAGTAAAATTTTATAGTCAGCCATGGGAGTCATTCAAAGCTTCTAAATGAAAATTTGAAAGGAGCTCTGACAGTTCTACAGATTAATAACCAGCATTCAAGAAGAGGCTATTTAGAATATTGGAAAAAAAGATTAAGGTAGAGTTTGGGGCAGTTAGTCCCGTTGATTCAGGAACCCTGCCTTACGGGGGGAGCTTACGCTGATGCGCTGCAGCGGTAGGTTATTTTATGACCAGTGGGTTAAAGTACAATAGACTGTGGGATAATACATTTATAACAGAAGATATATCGGATAACAGAAGAGGTATTAACTTAGCGGAATTCTTGCTGGCTGCTGACATATATATGGTGAGTAAAGCTCATTCCCCAAATTTTTTATTACGAATAGATCTGAGGTAATTGTTGTAACATTCGCAAGCAACTGCCTAGAGATATATCAACCATTGGCAGGTAATACAACTCTGTTTTGGATTAGACAATAAGCTCATTAAATTCAGTTTGGACTTTAGTGCTGAGTATACTTCTAGAAAGTTGAATGTGACGTGAGAAAATGATATAAAGACATTACGCAAGAAGTTTAAGTGAATTACATAAAATGCGCTTTGACGACTGCGAGCAGATATAGCTAGCGGTCGCAGTGATAAGTGATCTACTTATGGCAGCAATGAACTGTTCTTCATATTTGGGCAAACAAAAATTTCTAAATTGCTGGTGATATGGTGATTTAGAGAAATTCGGCAACAAAAGGTAAAGAAGATATACGGAATAGATATGACTTATGAAAATGACATAACATGGAACAACTACTATACTTTACAGAAGAAAATGTAAAAATGTTGTTAGAGAGATGAAAAGACGCTCATGGAGACAGACTGAAATTGTCTTTATTCCGAAATCGGGAAAAGACGACTATAGTGAGCCCAACTCATTTAAATCTATTAACTTGTCATCATTTCTATTGAAAACCTCTCGAAAGATTGGCGGCTGATTACGGAAAATGACAGTCTAAGCAAGTTCGAATTACATGGCAATCAATATGCCTATCGTGAACGAAGGAACGCTATTTCTGCGCTTCAGTGTATTACAGCACGGATTGAGCCGGACATGTTTTCTGGAAAATTTGTCTAAACAGTATTCTTAGCTATTTCTGGAGCATTTGACCGAACTAAATTGTAATTTATTTTAAAAATATGATGAATTTGGTATTTGAAATATAACCAAAATATGGATACATAAATTATTGAAAGCACAAGAGTGGTTATAGCGAAAAAGTACTGTTGAGGCCATCAGTACAGAGCTACTAGGGATTCTACCAAGGGGAGAGTTCTGTTGATGTGCTCAGGTGCATGGAAATAAATGATATCATTGGCAGGTTTAATGATAACTGTGTCTTGTGCTACTCTGACAACTTGTCCTATTGGCATCCTCTAGATGTCTCAGGACCAACTGTGCACTTCATATGTGGTGTGTCAGCGGCCTCTCTTGTTAATGCGGGAAAGTACAGGAGTAGTAGTTTTTACAATAAAAACACTGGGTGGTCAAATGGATATGCGCATGGGAAAAAATTATTTCATTGCACGACAATCTTAAATATCTGAGTGTATTCTTAAATCACCGATTACAATTAAATCCACGCCGTTACGCGGCATTGCGACTATTTAAGGTAATTGAAGCCCATTTAATTTAAGCCTTTGAATTTAAGCCCATTGAAATTCTTATCAAGGAATTTGCGTTGAAAGAAAATATTAGGCTCAAAAATATTAAGTATAAACACGAGGTAATCAAGCATTGGGCTCAAATGCTCATAAGTTGAGCGAAGAATTGGGACTAATCTGAATTAGACTAAGGGACATGATCTTTACCGACAGTACAATTTTTTTACACAAAAAGGATCTTTTATTTCTCTCGCTGCATCGGCTTCCTGTACAACCAATTCTAACAGCAAAAACACATAACTAACAAAACGACAAATTTTACTTGTATATACACTTTTGTTGAACGAACAAAATACAAGGCTGGTTTACCAATATTATATCACATTGGGTAGCACCTTCATACACAGTTAGTTCGGCCATTCAATCCGAGGTTATTGCTGGAATGAATACTGGACCCACTGCAGAAACATTCGGTTTTAATTTTATCTACATACTATGTAACGTTTGAAATTGTTGCATACCTGCACAACACACTTACCTTAGCTATACTATATCATGGACTGGTCAGAAATAAATCTGACAATCTTTTTTATGTTAAAACACACAATCTACGGAAACTCGTGAATTTTGCTAAAAATATGTAATGACGCCGATAATAATACTTTTATGAAAAACGTAAGCTTCAAAAAAATTCTTTAAATCCCAACACCCGTTTCTGTTGAAAGGTTTCTTGACTCGGAAACAAAGTTATAATTTTAAAAAATGAAACAATATTTTGAAAAACACGAAAAATTTTTAAAGCCCACTCTCCCAAGAAAGATGAAAACCTTGAAAACAAAAGTTAAATCAGGCGGAAACGATAGACGAAAACAAAAACATTTTTTGCATTAAAAGTTTTTTTTCCATTTTTATTTATTGATGAAAATTCTTTCAGCAATGATAAAACATTTTTGTCAATGGTTTGCTAAAAAACTCACGCGCAAATGAATATGATGGTGTATCATTCGTGAACACACTATCATTTTGAGCTAATAAGCCTAATATAAGCAATCTTGCTTGAATAGTTAATTAGATATACCCTTTGATTGCACATTTGGGGACTCAAAATGTCAAGGAGGTGGATAAATTGCTATGAAAATGAGGCCAATTACAGCACTCATATAGCACTAGTGTTGAGGGAAATATTGCTCATTTTTAAATATATTTTAAGTCTCATGGGTGCATTCAAAAATCCGTTTTAACCCAACAATACAGATTACGCAATGAAAATCGCCGCACATGTGAACATAGACGCTAAATTGATCTATGATGCTAAGGATCTCGCAAAATGATACCAATAATAACAATATCATTGATAAAGCTGCGGAAATATTGCCGTTTTCTTAAAAAAACTTTTTTAGACCCAAATCCTTCATGCTAAGGCAGCCTCGTTTCGAGATAATCTTCTGGAGGCTCATTTACTATTCAACATGTCGCCCAATTTAGCTCAGAACAGTCCAATACTCCTCTTTGAACCCCGTTTTGTATTGGAGGGGAGTTAAAATCAGTTTCTGTGTCTAACTACTAAAGGACAGAAATAAATAATTCAAGCGTTCAAATGAGATATCGCGCGAATCAACCCGTTAAGCAAAGTTGATTAATGATTGCCACCCTAAAAATCTACTAATTGTCAAACTTGACCACTATTCCAGCTGTTAAGAGTTCTCTGCTGCGCTCATTTCACTTACTACAAAAGAATTCAAAAAGTATGCAGAAATACGTTCAATCCTGTTTTCACAAAACTCCTAATGTACCTGTGCATCATTTCGTCTCGGTGAATTCTCCGAGTCACCCCGCACGAGATAATCCTGACCGCGCCTCCGTGATCCCTCTTCCTCCGAATCGAGGTCGTATCTTTTGTGGTACTGGTATCCCTTATAACGACCACTGGATTTGCCGTCACGCCGCTGTTTCTCTTCCTGTTCACGTTTCTTTTCATCCATTTTTCGCTGGACGATTTCTTCCAAATCTGACGTGCTAATGCGTCTTTGTTTATTGTT
>JASANE010001196.1:0-23973 GCA_030248225.1 Trileptium ribeirensis
AAATTATTGGCTTATGTGATTCAGGAAAAATTAATAGATAAAAAATTTATATATACATATCAGGGAATAACCGGAACCAGCAACCAGAACCGCCCATTTAAACCGGATCCGGAACTCAGTCTTTGAAATTTATATATAGTAAAACAGTTGATGGAAGAAATGAAGGTATAGTGGGTTTAAAATGCATTAAAAAATAACTTTTACATTAAACTTAATGCATTGCGATGGTATTATTGCCTTTCTGAAACTTTAAAGAGACTGAAGGAAGCTAATAATGTTTATTTATCGATCAAATATGTCGGTTTTTGGACATTCAGAGCAAAAAATATCTTATACACCATTGCGTATACTGCGTCAAATCGAATGTGCTTACAAAGCTTGGCGCGTAGAATACATACTTTCGCTCTGTCTCCAGTCGTCTCCCTTTACTACACATACGTTTGTTACATGTTCTTCTGTAGGAAACTTAAAATTATTGGTTTACTTGATTCTAAGAGAAAATACCAGATAGAAGGTAATTTTCTGATCAGTGGTAAGAGACACTGTTTAGGCTAGCGTTGGACAAACAGTGCCCGTCAGTTAGATGATAATGATGATAACTTTCTAATCATAATGCTATAAATGAGACAAACTGTTATACTGCTCGCACAGTTTCAATAAATCCAGTTCATTGCCAAGAAAGCGGTTTTGGCTGCGTTTTAGATAACGTTACTTCACTTTAATTTCGCCTGATTTACAAAGTTTACAAGCGCACTGGCTTGCGCTTGGCGCAATTTATATTAGCCAAGTATACGCTAAGTACTTCTATGTAAGCCATACTCTGTTACCCAGTTGGACTGGTTTAATTCGAACGTAATCCGGAGACTTCTGAACGTGTAAAATAGTTGCTACAAGCATCGACTTGGTTTTGATTTGTTAACAAACTGTTGCAGGTTATTATGAAAAATTTCTACTGAAATTATGTGTCCTACTTACGTTTCACACGGCAAATTGCTTAGTTAATCTTTTCTTTTGCTTTGTTGTATTAGAGCTTGATCATTGTATAATATATATTACATATTTTTGGATCAGAGATGAAGCAAAAATGTGGAAAATTTCAAACAAAATTTTTAAACCGGAATTCCGGTTCCGGTATGTTTTTTGCCCTTTGCCGGAACCGCAACCGGAACACGATTTTCGCCGGACCCGGAATTCCGGTTACTCCCTGCTGTTCTGATCATGAAAATGTCGGCGGTGCAAACCGAAGTGCTGAAAATACATATAGTTAGATAGATTCCCGGTTTGCTCTGTATATACGGATTATCAAATCTGTTCCAACTACATATACATACGTGGGTGGGTAAAAGGCTTCGCTTTCCTGCACCCATAGTTGCTGGGGTTCCAATTTTGGGAGAGATCCGTGGCCGAATGCATAAATGTTGGCCAATAGTGGCCAGGATTAACCTATCTCGTAACGATCCAGCATGGATCTGTTACATTAGCTTAACAATACTAAAGTATCTTATAGTGAGGTACAGTTCAGTCAGGGTAAAGAGTGTTTATAAATCGATCGAAGTTTTGTTCGATTGCGTTAAAATAGAAAAAGTAATAAAAACATCAGCGTGCTTTTTTAGTTTAGCGAATTTCATTTAAACGATGATCGATCTGCGATATCTTTCATTTCGTCTGCGTTCGATTTTATATGCCCTTAATTCTGATTGTCATATTTTGTTTTCAGTGAATACTTGCTTAATATGTGTTTTTATATTGAATTTTGATGGTAAAAGCTTATGTAAAATAAATAAATTTTTACAACGGCTTTCGATAAAAGTGTAAATCGTGGAATAGTGAAATCTTTATCTTCTGTTTAGGGGCGTCGATGAACATCTGTTCAATTTAACAATTTGTTCTCATGTATCGAACATGGAGCATACTTTATTTGTATTTATATAATATTAGTCGTTTGTCAAAAATATGTTTCGTCGAGAAGAATTCTTTGCTTTACTGGTTGCATTGACCACACTCAGAATTTAGATACATATTAACGCTAGAATTCACCACCCTGGTGATTAAGAAAGCTACTAGTTAAACCTGCTGTTATAATCGTTTCGAGGTCTCCGAAAATGAGCACGTAAATCCTCTGCCCGTATCTGTGACCAGTTTAACATTTTTTAACAATATCCTACTGTAATGCATACCCCCACACCCCGCCCTTTCTACCATGCTTTTTTCGTGGATTTTCAATCTAATGCTATAATTTGTTAATCTGCGAATATCACTGTTTTCAATAGGTGTATTTTTGTTCAAACGTGTCTGTGACTATAGTTGTTCCCTCGCTGTATACTAATGATATTAGGATCATGCAGTATATCAGTCTGAGTACTTGAAATTTTAGCTGCATCTGGTTTGGATAATATTTTCACTAGAACTATACGCATCACTGTAATTAATATTGATTGAGCCTTTAAATTTCGTCCGCTTTATTATGGTCCCGTCAGTGCCTATAGCTTAATTTTTATAGGCAAATGGACAGAAGAAGAAACCGCCCTTATGAAAGAAGTTGTGGATTCTTGCCGAGTTGGACAATACATACCCTGGGATCAAGTTGCGTACTATATGGAAGGAAGAAGTAGGAATCAGGTATGATTGACATTGTATATTCGATGTGTAGCAGAGACCAAAATGTTGAATGTTTATTATTTAAAAATTATAATTATACGGCAGAATTGAGAAACAAACGCTGTGATATTTTCCTGGTTCGTAAGCACTGTGACCAAGTCGAGATATTAGATAATCTATACAAATGAAAAATCTTGCGAACTGAGTATGGAATTGTAGACTTTCTACGGAATTGAATTTTATGAAGTTGGTCCGTTTATGACTTCATTGTGAGCAATAAATTTTATAATAGCCTTCTAAACCGTTTTACAACATACTGAAATATTAAAATGATTTTATTTTCAGTGAGCGGAGTGAAT
Source organism: Trileptium ribeirensis (assembly GCA_030248225.1). Taxonomy (NCBI): domain Eukaryota; kingdom Metazoa; phylum Nematoda; class Enoplea; order Enoplida; family Thoracostomopsidae; genus Trileptium; species Trileptium ribeirensis. The sequence continues at coordinate 2,958 of JASANE010001196.1, forward strand.
TGTTTTCGTCGGAGGGGTAAATATCGTCACTGTTTCTACGTCCGTCCGTCGAACACGTTAAAAACTACTGGTTCATTTAAATTTTTTCGTGAAATATCCTTCAGGAGTAAGATATATAGTGGTTTTTTTGTCAATATCTGCTTTAGTTAAGTAATTAAGTTGAATATCTCAGTCGATGTTAAGCGTTAGCTGGTTTTTTAGCATTTTCAAAATCGCTTGATATTCATTGAATAAAGTGTAAACTTATTATTTTGGTGCATATGGTACATCTCACCGGCGCATTTAATTATCCTGTTTGATTACTATTCCAGGACGTTAAACATGCTAGAATTAGTTAATTAATAATTACTAATTATGGTCTATTGAAACGGGGACCCAGTAGTCGTCTAAGTCTCCGCGAAATTATCACCATTATGAAATCGACTGTATGTACAGATAAACAACGATTCGAGAAATTACAATTGTATCAGCTTTAATTCATTTTTGTACCCTTGAGCCAGGACAGTGTCACCGAGCGATTTCTGCGTATGCCAGCAAAACTGATCGGTGGACTATCTATCGGCGCATTGTTTGGACACTCCCACCCTATGACGTGTGCGTCATCATGCTTGCGCCAGGAGTTTGACAAAATATACTCTTGCCAAATGGCACGATCAGCCCGTCTGTGGTTTAGACTAAGTTCAAACGATCTGGTCGTCGGATAAGTCAGAAAATTGAGAGCGATCAAACATTCGCAAACGCCAGCATTTGTCTTCAGAGCATTTCGTAGGTACCATACAAGTACGAGACAACGTAGCCTTTGGTAGAAGACCAATTCTGACCTTGAAACTAGCTTTAAGTTGAGTGATTGAACTTTGCTGGCTTATCAAATGGAATTTTAATCAGCAACATTATTTACTTATACATCTATTTGTATCGTTCAGATAGAACTTAGGCTCATTATAGAAGGTAAGGACAGATGTGAGGGTAATATATTAAGGCGATTAAAGACATGAGTTACATAGCACTTGTACAAGTGGCATGTCGTGCCACTGTACCGTACCGTATGCTTGATGTATTACACAGCGAGCCATTTTATTGCGCGTTAGCATTGTGAGTTTTTGGCTTACCCCGCAACACCAGGTTTGACATTTCCACATGGTGGCCAAGGGATAGGTGTGTACCTCCTGCTAAGATGTAAAACCCCTACTGAGTTATAACAGCCTTAATTCAATTTGAGAGTATCAAATAAGACAGAAAAGAAAAGCCACCAAAAATAAAAATGTAACGGTCAGCCAGCCATTGGGTTACCTTTTTACAAAGGTTTTGCACGGATTCAGGGCATTCGGCAATACATTGTTGTTTTCCCGGGCAGAGGTAACAAAGTACTAGGTTAGTAGGCTTAGAAATCGTTAAAGTACATTTTTTGTATTTGTGTTTCCAAACATGTATCCTGTGACATTAGGCTAAGGTTAAGCATATCAAGACTTAATCCGTGCAGGTCAAGTAAAACTAAAGTAAAAATATAATCATACAATTCATAGCAAAGCTAATTGTCCATAGACCATAGTGTTGAAGAACTATGAGGTAGTAGCGCCATGTAAAACATATGCCATATAAAATAACTTTTGATTTAGCTGTAGGACTAAAACTAGTATAGTCTCGCCTTAGATAATTCCTACTGGAGCACGTAACTGTGCACCTGTCTGCAACTTGCATAAGACGGTTCAGGATAAATGTAGGCTATAGAATTTAAAGAAAAATCAGCTGAATTTAAACGTCGATCTTTCGAGCATGACTGATTTAACTCACGAATGTGTGTGTGAATTTCGGAAGGCTTAGGCCTAACCCACCTACTTACCAGATATTTTGTACTATACTGATCATTACTATTGTACTATTTACATACTATTGTTCGTATTATTGTTCTCGTGTGTCCGACTGTACCATTTCCGCCTTTGACCATATGTGTATTGAATTTCCTAACTAATAAATAATCAGTAAAAATTACATGTGTTCATGTGTTACTGCGATATGTTTAAAGGTACTGGAAATCGCCGCCCCAGACGACGAACTGCGTTTATACTTGTTGCCTAAAGGTTGCAGTCCTCAGTTTATGTCGTTGCCCAGTAAGTAGAAACTAATGACGAATCTGAATGCTACAGTTCCTATGGTCCAATGTTACATGTGAATCGGGGAACCACACGCTGAAGTCGCAGCTGAACAGAGCTGCATCATCCGATGTTAAACGCCCAGTGATTAGGTGCGGGCCAAAGTGGTTAATAAAATTATGGCTGAATAAACCCAATTATGTATTTAACAGCAATCGAACAAACTTCCATGTGAAAACATGGTAGGGAATAGCGGTATGTACTCCTTGGCCTACAAGTAGGTGGCGGAGCCAGTGTGGGCACTGCGTTTAGAAGTTGCGAAGTGCAGCGGCGTGCCGTTATTACACTTGCAGTACCGCACATGCAGTTGTTATATAGGCAGGGATTTAAAATGCAACTTATTCAACATCTGCAGTCTGTAATCTTGAAGAGATGTTTTTTTAATATATTTATCTATGTTCAGCTGGTCAGTCATTATAATCGCATGCATCAATTGAAAATTCCGACAGCCGTTGAAACCGGTAAAGTTGCAAGCAGCGGTAACGGTGCCACTAGCAGAGCACGAGGGCGATGGTCTCTTGAAGAAGATCTTAGTTTGCTAGGTGCGGTTCATCGATGCGGTGCTCGTGACTGGAATTCCGTTTCGAAAATTGTTGGCGGCCGGACGCCGATGCAATGTCGGGAGCGGTGGGCAAATACACTATCGCCAGATATTCGAACCGGTTTGTGGACTGAACAAGAAGATGAGGCTTTAAAAAGAGGGGTCGAGGCGCTAGGTATTGGACGATGGTCTGCCGTTTCGAGATTACTCGATGGACGAACGGCGATGGCATGCAAGGTTAGTCAAGATGTAGTTGGAAATTTCCAATTTATTTCGGAGGAAATTGTTCTCTGTGTTTGCTATGCATTGTATTTGGCTGTGGCTACTGGAGGGTGGGGTGCCCGTAAATTGTAAACGACATTCTTTGGTTCATTTAACATTGTATTTTAGTGATATTTACGGACGTTTGCCTTATAATTGTATTTTCCTCAAACAGCAAAGTTTGTGGTACATTTATATTGAATTTAACAATTTTGATTGTCACTTCTAAAATTACCCCGCCCTTGAGCCACTTGCCAATGAATGTCTAGCGAGAAATAATTAGTCTCATGTGACATACTTGCAAGTGACAACGAACATCATTTTGTTCGGTTTTTCAATGAATGGATTATTAGAAATTTCTAATGGGAAAAAATAGTCTCCCGCGCCATAGATATAAACACAGCTTATTAAACATTTAATTAACCTTGTTACAAAGTACATTGTTCGCTCAAAACAGTAATTGGGCCTCAATCAAAATCAAGTTGTAAAATAGAGTTTCATTATTAATTGTAATTAATTAAAAAACGGAAATAATGAAAAATGAAAAACTGCGGCTCCTTGTTAATTCGGGGTTTTGTAATTACATTTTATTGAGTTTTTCATGTATGTACAATGTTTTTTCGGTGTTTTTTGTTTTGCTTGCTGATAATGCTTATTTCTGCATACCGCGCTTCATTTTACCTAGGCTTAGGATTGTCATGAATAGTCGAAATATAATTAGAATTATTGAGTTTTGTTATTACCGTTTTTTATTAGGGCGATCAATTTTTTGGTATCACCTTAAAATAACGGTGGACATGACTTGTGGTAACCGCTGAAATCCTGGTGGTTCTGCTTCTGTGGAGAGGCTACAAAGTTACAGATTGTTAAACAGAAATTCGCCGGAAGACGATTTGTGTATTGTAGTATTAACTAAAATGTATCCACTCTGGTAATAAGCGTTTTTACGCATGAGTTCGCTCTTCGCAAACCAAAGATTTTTAGGTCATAACATTTAAGAAGGTCATGACTATTAAACTATTTTATATACTATGCTGACCTGTCCACAGCCCTCCGAAAAGTGGGGGAGGGAAACTTCGGGGCCCCATGTTCATTCTCGGGGGAAAATTAAAACTGGGGTGGGGATAAATTTTGCTTAGAAATACTAATTCCATATTTTCATGAAAAGATTTTGGAATTAGTTGAACATCGGGGGTTTCGGCCGAGTGGGGGAGGGGTGACGGACATGGGGCAAAATCGCACGAACATAGGGGGATTAGGAAAGTGGGGGTCCCCCACTACCCCTCCACTGTGGACAGGCCAGCTATGTACATCATTTTTATATTCAACTCAAATGTTGCCCTAGCTTGAATATCTGACTTGATGCTACGACTGCATGTAGGTACGTTTCATTAGGACCTTGACTACATTTTATTTTTCCTGCACACTATATTTTCTCTGTATACATATCAGTGTATGGATTGTTAGAAGCGAGCATCTGGTGATTAAGAACGGTTTTGTAAAAAAATAATTCATTTTCTCAAAAACTATCAACTGTGCTTGCCACTACAATAGCTTACCGAGGTTTTCGTTCAAAGATTGAGATTTATACAACGAGGAATTCGGGGTTAACTTTTGGGACGAAATGGTCGTAGCTCGCAAAACCACACAGCACAAGCAGCGTATTGGTGATTATTTGTTTCTATTGGTATAAGTAGTTGTGCCAACCTAAGTTTAGCAGAAACGGTTATATATAATAAACAGCCAATCATCGTTGCATAATATTCCATAATTAAATTGTTTTTCCGTATGGATTTTAATATTTATGGTCTGTCCTGCTGTTGTCAATCCATTCGGTTTGTAAAGATACCATTAAAATGGGTTACACCGATGTGCTAATCTCAGGCATTAAGATCCTCTAGTCGATATAGTAGAGACTCTTATACTGCTGATAGTCAATATTAAAGTTAAAATTACAGCAACAATCACCTTTGTTTAAAATATATATTCAGCTTGTTACGTACCCGTGTTGTAAATGTATTTGCTCATAACTCATATTGTCTGTAATTTGTATTTTATACTAGTTTTAGGCAATGCATTAATTACAGAGCATTGTTCTGAAATCATAAGTAATAATTATAATAATATGAGTTCTATTATAATTTTTGTCGAAAACATTGACGCTTAATAATTTTGAAATAGGTTTGAGCCTCCGATAAAATTGAGACAACCATGTTAATTCACACAATTACTTCTATGAATCTAATATTAAGGATACTGTTTCAGATACTATAGCATAATAATTATTAATGTGTTAGTGTTGGCTAAATACCATTAGCAGCACCACAGTTATTGGTATGTGTTTTAGACAAGATGGACTGTTCTTGGTCGTTCCAGAGCGCATCAGCATGTTCCAGTTAAGCTTGGAAACCGAGGTGCCAATTTCAGGTCTGTGGCGAGCCACAGTTCTCGAATCCACCAGGAATATATTGATAACTGTAAGTGTAATTGAAAACTATTTGTAGGTAGAAACGACTATGTTGATTGTGTTATATTTTTTCGATTTCGGTATTTTGAAGTATTTTTATTTAACTGCAAAGCATATCTAAGCTGCCTCCGCAAGAATAGTGTTTTTCATTACGTGGTTGTTAGGTTTTCACAATCCGTTTTTCGTAGTCTTGGTTCAACTTTCACAGTAGTTCGAATCCGTCAACGAAAGCGCTGCTATATAAATAAAACACTATTAATTTAAAACATTTTTACACTATTTACTTAGTTGCTCTTAGCATGTTCCCTGATCAGGTCTCGTTGAATTTTTAGTATTAACAAAGAATTCTTTCTTTTCATGTGATAAAGTTCGACATTCTCACTTTGTGGATTTTTCGGGGCATCCATCACTCGAATTTGCAACTTCTGATCGTTTCGTGCGGCAGCTCAAACAAAAGCTTGAAACATGGATTTGTACCCTCTAGCCGAAAATGGCTTCCATATCGTTCTTCCTGTTAAAGTGGGTCAAAGCGGTCGGATTGGGTCAAAATGGCATCCGACAAATCTTGTTTTTGGCTGTATCTCGACAGCGAATCCATATATTTCTCAAACCAGGCTCATTTTGTAAAGTAATGTAGACCCTATAAAACTGTATGTAAAGCTTTTGCGCATGGTTACCTTTGGACCCAGGATTAGGCCCAAAGTGTTATAACACGGACGATAAGATCTGATTACCTATCTTGGGTTCATTTTGTATACCGACAGAAGCTCTATGTAGCTACAGTACCCGCCAAAAATGACTGTCGCTCGCTCGCGACTCGCTCGACACTCGCTCGCGACTCGCTCGACACTCGCTCGCGACTCGCTCGAAATAAATTTGTTCTAAAAATAGAATTTTCTATTAATTTAAATAGTTGCGAAATCTCGAGCGAGCCACTCGCTCGCGACTCGCTCGAGACTCGCTCGCGACTCGCTCGAGACTCGCTCGCGACTCGCTCGAACTCGCTCGCTCGAAATGCGACGGTCATTTTTGGCGAGTACTGTACATGGATGATACTTTACGGCACAAGTTATCTATGTTATAGCATTAGGGAAAAATTTTAAGAAGGTTCCAAGAGACCCGAAATACAGAAAACGGCCATATCTTCGTACCAATGAAACAGGGAGTAACCGGAATTCCGGTTCCGGCAAAATTCGTGTCCCGGTTCCGGCAAATTTTTGCCGGACTCGAAGTTCCGGTTTCATGTCTTTTGTATACCTGTGTAGCGTATTTTGAAATAAAAGTTTTTGATTTCCAGACAAAATTAGCTAATAAGCTAAGCCAAAACTGAAACAGTGTTCTTGAAGACATTTTATAACACAAAAATAAGTAATAGTAATATTCTGCGTTTGTGCTCGCTCAGATTTCTTTCGTTAGCTGTTTTAATTTACCAACTCACATTTATCGACCTCTACTAAACAGTTCATAAGACACAATGAAATAACGCTAATCGGTCGGTCACACAGCATATTTATATTTTTCGAAGTACTCCTGGTCCAGGTCTGTAAACTATGCCGTTATTTGAGCCACAGCCCAACTGTTCCTGCTTAGTACTACTTTCGTCAATATACAGCGAAACGTGACCTTATCAGTTAAATTTTATGCCTGTGACACTACAGCAAAGCAATTTCGAGTATTTCGCATTTCTCCAACAACAGTAGTTCACAGGGGCTGAGGCTAGCGTGGCTAATATTTGTTTGTTGCCTATTTTGAGGTTCGAAATTGAGTTTCCTTTAACCAATTTTAAAGGCACAGTAAAAATACACCCACAGTACACAGGGAGATTCAGTAGCTTTAATTTACAGCACACTAGTGGTTCCTTCTCACAAACGTGAAAGGTGTGGCTTACTTGCTATGTATAGGCATAGGTGGTGTCGCGCAACTGCCAAATCTTGTGTGAAAACTGCCAAACTTTTTCGTGTCTTTTATTGAGTCTTGTTCCAATAATCCATAAAACTTAACAGTGTTACACGTCTTTTGATGGCGAATTTTTTTCGCAAACTGGCGGATCCTCACCTTATGAGCTGAGAAGTTTTGAAAACAGCTCTCTTTTTGGTTTCGTGGAGTAATTTGAAAAGTTTGCGGTTGCTGACAGCAGAATTTTTCCTCTAATCATACAGGACTTATTGGTAACATAATAACGTATACGGTAACATTCGGAATTTCACAACAACAAATTTATAATTACAAGAAAACAAGTTTTTATTTTTAGGGATCTCGTATATTAATTGGCTTCTTTCTATGTAAGGACGATTGCATTAATCGTATTCAGCTACCCAACTCCTATGGAAAACTCTATAGTCTCATCTAGCCATCAACGCATCACTAATTATTGAAAAAATGCCAAAATTTCAGAATAAATATGTTGCCCTAATTTAACATTTGTAGCTTCTTACACCACCTCACAGGGGCAGCAAAGCAGCACCCAAAGAAATCATCGTGTTTAACTGTTAAAATAACCGTATATGTGCAATAAAGCAAAAGGCTCATTAATACTTCTTTTAATTTTACCCTATTGATAAGATCAGGTTCCGGTTCCCATTAATTTAAAAAATCGAAGTTCCGCTTTCGGCTAATTTCGGTTCCGGTTAGTCACCTCAGTGAAAATATGTCGATCATCTTTTTAGATATAAGCATATTGATAGTCATATTATTTTATGCATAGATTATAAGCAGAAGTATGTATATTTATATAAAATATGGGTACATATCAAAATAATATGATTAATCAATAAAAGATATCAGAAAGAGGAGCGAACTTTTTCAACATCTTTTCATTTCAAAATTAGAAATCAACATGTTTAGTTGAACATGGAAAAGAATTTATACTATGACCTGGAACAACATCACGTGTAGCGATATATTTAGGCAACTGATTCCAACTATGCATTAAGATTACAACTATTCTTTTGTTTATTGATCATGTCTTGATTTAATTCATTTTCATTTATGTCCGCTTAGGGATACGTTATGAGATATTTGGCAAAAATATATTGAGCGGCAAATTAATGTATGTATCTATGCTGGCCTCTCCACAGGACTTAAATTTTACCTGGGGGCTTGAGTTGGGGTTCGAACTCCAACCTGAGGGAACTGAAAATACCTGTTGGAATTTACCCCAGCTTACATGGTTGGAAAACCATACCACCAATGACAACTGGGTTTTTATATTTATTACATTTTTCGTGTTCTTCAAGCAGTTACAACATTTTTATCGTTGTTTCTTTTGCATATTTATTGTTCAGGTACTTAAAGTGTGTATTTTTGCGCGTCATTTTACTTAAGATTTTATCACAAATAGTTGAAATATAAACAGTAATACTGAGATTTGTTATAGCCCTATCTTGTTAGGACTATCATTTTAGCATCACCTGAAAATACATTGGGTTGCTTGGGGGACCTGAAGGAAGCCAAAGTTTACATGAGGGATTTGACCTCGGGATGGGGAGTCACCAAAATTTTTTGGGAGAACTCGAAAACTGTGAGGTCCTCTCTCTGTGTGAAGACGTCAACCGTGTAACATTTTAAAAACATTATTGATTCATGAAGAAGACGCTTTGGTACTAACGTTTTCATGTTTCACATTTAACCTTTCAATATGTGATTGTAATGAAATTTTAGCTTTGTAAAACTAATGACGGGTTAAATAACGCATCACACGTTCAATCCAATATTTTAAGCCATGGTGATCAAATCTCGCAGACATACTCAAATATTGGGCCGGCGTACATAACTTTTATGCACTCTTAAAAGTGCAATAAGTTTGGCTGTTAAGAAACACTTAAATAGTATATATTAACTATTCTCTACACCCTAGAAGCAATTTCAAGACTGCATTATCTAGGTGATAACTTTGCAGACACAGTGATGCCTAGATCTTTTTATGGAAAAACATTTTAATGCTTTGATTATTTAACGTATATTTCCTACCATAATCAGATATACCTAATCTTAAGCACGCATGTTTTGACTTGAATATTTGGCTCCAATATTCTATGTGTTTTAATGAAGTTTGCATCGTTAGGAATTTTGCTGTCTGAATCAACCTGTGAAGAACATGTAAAAATCGTTTGAAATCGTCGGCAAAGATCTTGCATGTAATGTCGTTGACGTACTATTTACAGTACACGCCACAATTAACCGTGTCTTGCTCGTAAGAAAGCAAACGTTTACTTTGTAATTTAACACAGTTGCGGCCAAAAATATGCATACAGTAGAAAACGATCGAGATCACAGTCCCCGAAATTTCGTATATCGCAAACGATCGAAATTTCGTTTGAACAAAATAATCGAAATTTTATAAATTTGAAATTTTTGTAATTGCGCGAAAATCGAAATCGATCGAAATTTCGTTTACTCGATACCAATCGAAATTCGAAGTTTTGATCTATTATTTTCCACTTATTTCTGACCGTGACAGTTTTTTGTTCGCTCGCTGGTAAGGCGACAGTGAATTGTCGCTAGTACTGCATCTTGGCTTCATTTTTGTAGAACAGGAGAAGCTCTATTCAGGTTATTGCGGCAGTTACCCACATTGTAACAATAGATCGAAATGTGTTTTATATGGGTTTATGAGACCCGAGATACAAGAAAACGGCCACTATCTTCATAACAGGGAATAACCGGAACCAGCAACCGGAACCATCCATTTAAACCGGATCCAGAACCGGAACAGGAACTTGGTCTTCGAAATTTATATATAGTAAAACAGATGAAGGAAGAAATCAAGGTATAGTGGATTTAAAATGCATTAAAAATAACGTTTACATTAAACTTAATGTATTGCGATGGTATTATTGCCTTTCTGAAACTTTAAAGAGACTGAGGAAGCTAATAATGCTTATTTATCGATCAAATATGTCGATTTTTGGACACCCAGAGCAAAAAATGCCTTCCACTATACACCATTGCGTATACTGCGTCAAATCGAATATGCTTTCAAAGCTTGGAGCGTAGAATACACACTTTCGCTCTGTCTCCAGTCGCCTTCCTTTACTACACATACGTCTGTTACATGTTCTTCTGTAGGAAAATTGAAATTATTGGTTTATAATGATTCTAAGAGAAAATATTAGAAGGTATATATTCTATAATTTTCTGATCAGTGGTCAGAGACACTGTTTAGGCTAGCGTTGGGCAACCAGTGTCCGACAGTTAGATGATAATGGTGATAACTTTCTAATCACAATGCTATAAATGAGACCAACTGTTATACTGCTCGCATAGTTTCAATGAATACAGTTCATTGCCAAGGACGCAGTTTCTGACTGCGTTGCAGATAACGTTACTTTACTTCAATGTAGACTGATTTACAAAGTTTACAAGCGCATTGGCGGGTTCTTGAAGCAATTTATGTTAGCCAAGCAACCCAAGTACTTCTGCGTTAGCCATACTCTGTTACCGAATTGGACCGATTTAATTGAAACGTACCGCACAGACTTCTGGATGTGTAAAATAGCTGCTACAAGCAACGACCTGGCTTTGATTTGTTAACAAACTCCTGCAGGTTATTATGAAAAATTCCTACTGAAATTATGTGCCCTACGTACGTTTCAAACGGCAAATTGCATAGTTAATCTTTTCTTTTGCTTGGTTGTATTGGAGCTTGATCATTGTATATATTACATATGTTTGGGTCACAAATGAAGCAAAAAACGTGGAAAATTTCAAACAAACTTTTTAAACCGGATTTCCGGTTCCGGTATGGTTTTTGCCCTTTGCCGGAACACGATTTTCGCCGGAACCGGAATTCCGGTTACTCCCTGCTTCATAACCATATAACATAACATAATGAGTCTTTTTGGGCGCACATTGTAGAGCAGCTGCATATGACGCGCCAATTGAATATAGAATTCAGAATCAGAATTTAAAAACGACTCAACAGCCCTAGCAATATTTTTGACACAATCTTTATCGGGCTTTAATAAATGCTTCGAAATTGTTGTTCCTCAGGCTGTTTATCATTTGCGCATCAAAATAATAGTTGTTTTGTTAATAACTCAGGTGTGTTTTATACATTCAGTATGTCAATGAAGATAGTAATTGTCTTCAACGCAAGGCGCTTCATATTGCTGCTCTCGGCGATTACTGCAAGCAAAGTATAAGTAGTAGGAAAAATATTGATTCTGAGCCACTTGTTTAATGATCTGTCACATTTTTAGGGGAAATAAGGATTAATTACCTGTATTACTTGATAAATGACACATCTAGGGGCTTGGTAACAGATTATTGACCATTTTATAAAATACATACACATATATAATTACATATTAACCCCGTGCTATAAACATACACATATAAGGTACGTATAAAGATATCTCAATTGGTGGTCGAATCCCCAATGAATGCAATATTAGCTACAACATCAATCGAGTTGTCAAAATCTTTTTCCACAATCTACGAATACCTTAATAGACATTAAGTCTAGATAATGATTGCCAGCTCTTGTTCGCAGAGACCGACATCCTCTGCTATGATATACACGCAGAGGATGTATATAGTGACATCATGCAAGGCCTAAGTTTGCCTAAAACCAGTGATTACTCCTACTACCACTTTTTTCATTCCAACAAAAGTAAAAAGTATTAGGTAAAATCAAGGACGAAACAGCTGGTATTCCACTGAGGAATTTTGCAGACTGAAACCAAAAATGCAGTCTATAAAGTGTGGTGATGTTGAAAAGAAGAGACTTAAAAGAGTTAAGAAACAAGCTCTCAAGAGCACAATACACATGGATGATTATATTCAAAACCTTAGAAATACAACATTAATGAGAGACTTAATAAAAAAATTTCTAATAAACATCAACTATATACAGTTTAACACAATATGTTTAGTCTGAGACGATAAGAGCGATATATTTTACTGATGGGGTGACTTCTATTCCATAGTGACATTGCAATATTATGGATTGTTGTGATTGATATTATACCTTATGAGCTGTGATATGTATACTGTACAAATGCGTATGTATTTGTAATAAAATGTAAAAAATTTAGCACTAAATACAAGAAAAGAGTATATATTACTCGGGTATATATATTCAAATTGACGGGGCCCTGGCAAAATTTTGGGCTCCCCCGGTTCAACGCCTATTCGAAAGTTTTTTGTTTCCAATCGGTCCAAAGTACATAAAATTTGATCAAAATTTGTACTAAAATAATATATAGTTTATAAGTAAATATGGCTAAATCTGTTTTGTTCTCTGAATTTATCGAAGAGGAGTCAGAGAAGCATAACTTCTGTTGTCGAAAGATTGATTGGAAAAAAGATTATTCCAATATTTTTGTTATTGTTGACGACAGTCGCAATGGCGACCGGATTTCTTGTAAACAAACATGAAAATTAGGCCTATGTTTTAGAGATAACATTTAAACGATAGAGATAATCTACAATTTGAAATTATACTTCATCTACGAAGTTTAATGAAGTGAAAAAGTCTTTTATCTATTTGACATAGCTGAACGTATATTTCGAAGGTTCGTGATAATGTATAAGAATCTTCCTGATACTGATTCAAACGGATAATACATATCAATGATTTTATTTAGCCAACTGCAATATGGAACATTCATTTTTAGCAGAATTATCGACCTTTAACCTGCAACGCATGTTTGAAAACCGTCTCTTGAGAGTCAACATGAAAAATGCTGACCTATTCCTCTCACGCGCAAACGAAATATCGGGAGTTTGAAAACTGTGACACACCTGGGGTTGTGGTGACTGAAAAATCAAGATAATGGTTGATTGAAAAATGTTTTGACTGATTTTGATTGTATGAAACCTGTAAACGAAAATGAATATATATATTGGGAAAACGGTTTACTGATATTTTTGATGTTGTAATGCTGAGTGGTAACCTAACGCGAAATGTGTTGATTATGTATGATATTTATAAATACAAAATGTATATAACCTGTTACTCAGTAAGCAAATAGACAAATGCTTTGTATTTTTCATAATTATGAAGCTGGAAGATCTTTACTATAACTTGAACAGCGCTGCTTCTTTTTCGGTCTTTGGTAACATGCTAAAAATAGGGTTATTCAAAACAATCATTCAACGACATATGACAAATTGATCGTGCTGACATAACCCGGTTATCTAGGTACCACAACGGCTAAAAATACTTGTTGGTGGTCATAGATGTAGTATTGAAGTTTCTTAGAGGTGCCTTCTTAAAATCTAAAAATTCCAAACCTGTTTGGTAGAAGCCATGTTTCGTGGTATCCATGCCAGCCATATTTTATCAGATCGTCGAACGGAATTTATAAATATGAATTTCAAAAAACTCAGTCAACAGTAATGTGCTAGATTGCTCAAAACGTTGAACCCATGGATGTCAAGAATCCACATGCTGAAATCGAAAATATACCTATATACCTCACCAAACACTGCGTAACGATATATTGATCAACTTCAAAACATCGTCGAGTACTATAACAATAGATAGAACCGTTATGGTTTCCGTGCAATGGATGTAACGGCGGAAAACGAGACTGTTATTACGTAAAATCCTATATCCTCCTGACGAAAATAGAGATGTTTCCTATAAGTTTAAACTCAACATTCTGTGAGAGTTGCAAATGCTCAGTTTATTTTTGACAAAGGATATAAACCACAATGCTCTGGAGAGGTATTTTATATTACAAATCGAATATCTTCAGATCCTCTACGTTATAAAAATATCCGACAATGAAGTTGAAGATTGTTGTGGAAACAAGAACTGGTTCTATGACAAAATGATCTCAGGGAAAATTGGTTTATAGTTTCTATAATAAGCTACTTTTATGCTAATTAAGCGGAGCGACGCGAATCGTTTTTGTTTTCGTCAGAGAGGGAAAATTCGGCATCGTCTGTCCGTCCGTTGAACTCCTCAATAACTACTGGGCCGATTTAAAAAACATTTTTGTTTGAAAAGCCTAATATAGGACAGGTGGAAGACATATAGATTTTGTCAAAATTTGCTTTAGTTAGTAAATACTAATTAATAGTTATTTACCTAATTAGTTAAGCGCGTTAGGTTATTTTTAGCAATTTCAAACAAAAATTGCATTATTTTTCAATAATTAGTATAAAGCTATTATTTTGGTGCAAGTAGTATAAGACCCCTTTTGGTGACAGCCGTTTTTGTGGTCCCAAGTGGCACCTTTTCAGAAACCTCAAAAACGTGCGTTGTGTTTTGACAAACAGCCGAACGCTCCGCAAGAAAATCTCAGAGCACCTTTTCAGAAACCTCAAAAACGTGCGTTGTGTTTTGACAAACAGCCGAACGCTCCGCAAGAAAATCTCAGAGCACCTTTTCAGAAACCTCAAAGCATCTTTTCAGCAACTTCAAAAACGTGCGTTGTGTTTTTGACGAACATTCGAATGCTCCGCAAGAAAATCTCAGAGCCCCTTTTCAGAAGCCTCGCAAAAGATGTCAAAGCTTCTCAAAACCGTGCGTTGTTTTTTGACAAACATTCGAACGCTCCGCAAATTTTACAGCATCTTTTCAGAAACCTCAAAACCGTGCGTTGTAATTTGACAAACAATCGAGTGATCCACCACAAAAACGGCTGTCCACAAAAGTGTCTTATTTTTAGGTTAAGTCTGTTTAGTAAGTAAAAAAAGTCAGCGATATCTTCTTAAAGTATTACGTACATATTCTATTTTCTAATTTAAACCTACATGCGCTAAATCCAGATGATTCTCATAAATTGAGTGTATCAAGCCCGTCCAATTCATGACTCTTGTACCGAAGATAAAACATTTGAATAGCATCGCGGACAAAACACTTGAAGGACCAATTGAATAAATTGATTGAATGACCAATTGAATTGATTGAATGACCAGTTGAAAATCGTGTAAAGCGATATTCCATTTGTGCAGCATGAATTCCAAGACATTTACAAAAACGCAGCGCTCCATTTGAAAAAAAGCAACTCACTAAAGTAGAAATGACAATTATATTAAGCTCAACACCATGATTAATGAAAACATATTTGTGCAGCAGGACTTCCAAAACATTTACAATAAACGCAGCGCTCCATTTGAAAAAAGCAACATACTAAAGTAGAAATGACAATTATATGAAGTTCAACACCCTGATGAACGAAAACATATTTGTACAGCAGGACTTTCATAACATTTACAATAAACGCAGCGCGCCATTTGAAAAAAAACACAATTTACTAAAGTAGAAATCACATTTTTGTAAACGCAACTCACTAAAGTAGAAATCACATTTTTATTAAAGCCATACTGTCTGATCAGCGAAAACATATAACTGCTTTCAGTTCTAAGTTCTTGAATTTTTACGTTTTTCTACGAAAAGTCTACGTTTGTAAAACATCCAAGAATTACATTTCAGCACCGCCAAAAAATTTGTAAGAACAATTTTTTGCTGCGTTAGTACCACTTTAGCAGCATCGATTCATAATTCCGTGTTTTTTTGCTAAATTAGTTTTTATATATTTGGAATAATGAAAAAGTGTGTCTTCCGCAAAGGAGAAATTGGTTATTTTCCAAAATTACTAGGACCTCCAACAACGTCGAATAAAAAATATTGTGCAATCGTGATTGTCTTCTATTTTGGAATCAAAAATTTTATTGTGTATCTGTATATCTGTAATATTTTTTGAAATGAAGTGAGACAGTCAAAATTTCCTTCGGTCGTATAGTACGCTCTTTGCTAGTATTATAGTGAAATAACTATACGTACCTAGCTTAATATTTCAAAATCACTTACAACCATTACAAATTCGTTCAATCACCATAGTACAATTTGCTAATTGAACTAATTATATTCCACGTTTTCTGCACTAAGCATATCAAGCTTACGGATTCCCTAACTTGTTGCCTTTAGTTTGCAAAATATATAAATCAGTCAAAAAATAAAATATTCTATTCGCTCACAGTATTTATGATAGTCACAGCAGCAAAAGTCTCACCATTATTTTTTTCCCAAAAAATCAAACATTTGTAGCAACATGAAATATTCATAAGAACATAAATGTTGATATGATAATGTAAAAAAGATTAGGCGTAATGTCCAACGAAGTACCAAGCCAACATTATAATAGCACTTATACTTTTTCATCCCTGTGTTCAACAAACTGAATTGAACTATGGACGATTGGTCCCCAACCGCACTCTCTAACAGGGAGTAACGACGCCACTGTTGTCAGCTTCTTGAGCCCCCCCACATCGTCAACAAACCCGAGGATGAAACATGCTAAATCGAACTGAGTTAACGCTCTGGTTCGTATTGTATTTAGGGCCGCAGAGCAAATATATACGTGAAGGGTTAACGATGCTACACACCCTACTGTGTAATTGTAGTATTTACCACTGTACTAGGAATTACGCACAAATTACAGTACTCGCCAGAAATGAGTGCCGCCTTTCGAACGAACGAACATCAAACAGGAATCCAACAAAATTTATTTATTCTCGAGCAAACATCGAACAGCTCTCGAACAAATAAAAAATTGTGTGAAAATTTCTAACACCTCTCGAACAAAACTTTTTAATTTATCCAACGAATAGCACTCATTTCTGGCAAGTACTGTACTGTGTATTTACATCATTTTCCGTTGTAGTAGGAATGACATATTTTTTCTCAAACTATACTTGCAAAAAACAAAATAAAATCACGATGACAAAAATGTCAAAAATACAAATTTAAGGTTCGTCAAACTTTCATTCAAGTCAGTTATAAAATTAGAAATATTTTTGCAGCTCATTGAAATTTAGTAAAAGTTTCAAACGAAAGCTAGAGCAGAATTGTTGCTGGTTTGCAGGTTTACCAATGTGGAAAGCACAACAATCTGCCCATACATGGCGCTCCAATATACGATAGCTAGGAATATTGAGGTTTGTAACGTCAACGACAAAATATGGCTTATTCGCGACACAGTGCTTGATGAACAACCTTTGTTCATGACCTTTAGTGAATATCGTTGAATTGAAAGGTAGTTGCTCCAATAAAGTTGCCACTGCCTCTTGTGGATGAACCAACAAGACGTGATTAGAGCCAATTCCATATGTACCGTTCATTGCACGCGATGAACTAAAAAGTCCAATCGATTTTCATTGCAGTAGAAAAATTTTTGATACCAAGATTGATTTACCAAACAAAAACTATTGCAAATAATTTGGGTTAACAAATGATTTTTCGAATTTACAAGTACTTTACCTAATTGAAGCAATGGCAAGTCATGAATTAGATTGTAGTTCGACCTGTGTTGAGTAAACTGGGAGGTGCATTAAATTAAACTTCCTCTCGCTAAGCACTCAGGTATGACGACTGATTTGTTCCGATCACTAATACTCCTCAAAAACACAAGAGAATAACATAAAACACCAGGTCATTTAGTCGCCGTACAGCAACCACGTGTGCGAAGAACTAAGGCTACACAGCACATTAACTAAGCTTCAAATTTACGCTCGCTAAGTACTCAGGTACTTTGCGCTGGCAAGAGGTTTTGATACACTTTCAACTATGAAATTTTGGGAACAAATTAAGTAATACTCTTACTTCAAGTTTTTTAATTGCTTAGCAGACAGCTGTGCGTCGTTGACTGGACACGAGAATGTATAATGTTCCAAAACTTTCGAATGCATAATATAAAACGAAAGTTCCGTTGTGATGCAAAGACATTCTCCGACGTTTGTTGTATTAGACGTCACAATTGCCATTATTCCAAATATCCAAAAAGCAATTTGAAAACTGACGTCGAAGACAGTAAAAATTATTGATTGGAAAAATTCAGAATAATATTTGATAAAAATACAGAAAACCATTTAGGTGACAGTAGCGAAAAGCTTTATATGTGAAAATTTTAGCTAATCCGTACCAATAGGTACCATTCTGAACACAATTGGGTTATTGGTGAAGCAAACACGGAAAAAAGCAAAAGTAATTGCATATTAAAGCATGACTTCCGAAACAATGAACTTTCATCGTCCGTGATTATATACATTGCAAAAATGTTTAGATAGATAATGATGGAAGAGTAACAAAAAATGCCACCTAAGCATTTTTCAACAACATTGCATTGTCATAAAAAGTTAATAACCAAAATATGTAAATATTGGTTAATTACAAAAACAGTTTTTATTGGAGCCACATATCTTATCTCTACATTTTCGTAATCGGCTTTACAGTTTCAAAAACAAATTTGTTAAAATATAGCATAAATACAGTTAGCAGATATCGCTTCAAAAGCTAATATTTTTATAATATATAGTGGTACCTTGTGATGCCATGCTCTATTATTTTACTAAACGTCACAACAGGACTTGTTTTGAAATCGATTGCATAATTCCAATAACAATAAACAAATGTCTCCTGATCAAAATATCACCAGATTTCTTAGGATTAATTGTCTCAAAAATCAACAAAAGTTTTGTATATAAGGACGTATTTTCTAGCACTTTGTGCAGTTCGACGATGAAGACGATTGATTGCAACCAATATCTCTGAGAAAGCAAGAACAAAACGGTAAATACTAATCTATTAAATTTTATACAGAAGACGTGAAATATTCACTCATTAAATGTGCGCCTCCAAGTATTTATAAACTTCTGGAAGACGATTGTATTTTACCGTCGAAAAAATTTGATCTGAGAACATTAAACTTGATTATTTTGCATGTAATATTAAGCAGCAATAACGCTTAACATGTAACGTGGGAACTAGGATAAATTCTTGAAGCTATATTGTCAATATAAAAATTAAATTGGTACTTATTTCTCGATTTCAAATGAATTTGACTTTGTGAATTGTGTCATTTCATATTTGGCAGCAAAAAATTTGATTTTCAACAAAATAGACGTGATTTCATGACAAAACTGAAGTCAAACTGAATGAAATCTAATTCAGTTACACAAATTTAAAATTAGTTTTGTTGGAAAAGCGAAACTATAGGAAAATCAATCAAAAAGCAAACTTGGAATTAAACATGTTTTTGAATTCATTCCGGAAGAAATCCGTTTCTGAACTAAACGATTTTCTAAATAAGTCTCGATAAACTAAAAGGTAAAGTATTAACATCAGATGTCAAACACACACTAACATATTATATTAACGTAATATTAATTAGAAGTAGCTCTTTCAAATGTTTTAAAATAAAAAAGCACAACACCTTCCATGAATGACACAATTACTTTAAGCTCTAATCTGTGGTCGAAGTTTTCATTAGCATCGAAATACGGAAATATCTTGAGTTACTGTAAAATGTGTGAACTCAGATGTTTTAATTTGTTGCTGTATCGGTTGACAATAATTGGTAAATCTCAACATACATAAGATATTCTAGCTTGCTTTAATAATTTCGCTTCTCACATCATACAGCTCTTCAGAAATTACATTTTATCCAGCTATTAGCATGAAAATCAACAGCATAGACTAATAAATTGAAACACAAAAGCTCCAGCATATTTAGGCAGAACCTCTGAGTGGTTTAATTACCGAGTTCCAAACTCAAGTCGAGTGTTTCGTTGTAAATCATTTCAGCATTACATTGCACGTTACTAGCTTTGCTATAACAACTCTGAACCACTTTTTTTGCATCACCATCGTTAACAGAGACACAACCAACCTCTGTATGACTGATACCAGCGTCCTCACAATGTTCAATATTGCACTCTACTACTAAGTTTTCGTCAACACTTTCACTTGTAACGTTAAAACATTCTCTATTTCGACTGTTTTCAACAGCGACTTGACCATTATCAGGTATACGATTGTTATTTCTGTCGTCAACATCACGTCTGTCTCTGATATTTATTGTGTGAACGTCATTTCCACCAGTATCTTCAGTAGAGTGACATAAGCCACGGAACGATTTTCGAATTCGGTCAGCCAAACTTGGATCACTAGAATATAGGTATGTTGTATCCATGATATATTACATTTTATACAAAGCAGTGCATAAATGTAGCTATGTTACCTTTAACTGAAGGACTAAAAACCACAATTACGTCACAGCGGAAATCGTAAATAATTATTGTGAATACATCAGAAAGCACTAAGATTGTTCTCACCGAATACCTAGAAAGACCTCAACAGAAAAATTTCAAATGTTCGAATATAAAAGCAGTTCAGTAAAACTTCTTCGCTGGAAAATGTGCCAAATTTCTTGATTGAGCGAGCAATCTATTATACCACTATTCAGTACTTTGACATTTCTGTTACGAAACAAATACAAAAATTTTATTTTAGATCAATAATCGAAGTGTATAGTATAAATCCTTTAAAGGCAACAATTCTTCTAATACGATTTCAGGAAAGTTAGAAGTGGTATGAACAATACAACTTGTTCTGTGTTCGTTCAAGACACTGAACACCAACATTTATCTCTAGATGGAAGCACAGCAAGCCAGGACCACACTCAGTCCTACTGATACATAGATTATACAGTATCACGGACAAAATAAAATAATGCGTCCATAACATTGGTCCTCTTTTTTACATCACCTTAAATGACCTGATCTTATAGATATTGAGATACGCCATGCTCAGATGTCTCCCGTCTGCTACTGAAATGTTAAAATTATTGCTCCTAAAGTTAA
>JASANE010001198.1:0-10812 GCA_030248225.1 Trileptium ribeirensis
TAGGAAACCCTTAAAATTTCACTTTATTCTTCGAGTTAAGCAAATTTGGGAATACAAAAGACATATCAAATTCTAGGTGTTACCACTTGAGCTTAAGGTATTTGCTGTCTAGGGGTTATCTCGGTTTATATCGTTTGATTTTAACCCTAGGGCATTTAAATCATGCATGATTCGCAGAGAGGTGCGTGTACGAACTACACGCCGTAAGATATGCAGGAACCAACATGTACGAAAACAATACTGCCCTGGCATTAAATTGTTATAAACATAATGCCATCAATAGCGCAAGCTAAATTGTTGTTGCTATAATAACATTGGCTATTATTGCACTCGCAATAGCACTAGCTAAAATATTGCAGCTACAATAACATTAGTTTGTGTTGCACTGTTAATTGCGCAAGCTAAAATATTGCTGCTGCGATATTGGCTTCTATTCCACAATAGTAGAACTATTGAGCAATTATGTTATACAAGCTATTGCTATAATAATTATGCAGCATTCACAATGAGATTTGTGCACCCACTACACGCGGTTAGCTATTTGGTTAGATATTTAGCTGGCTTTGACATATCAATAAATCGGAGGATCCGCTGTCGTGCGATAAAATGAAATTACATTGTTGCAGCAATATTTATAGGTTATGCTATTGAGGGTGCAATAGAAGCGAATGTTATGGTAGCAACAATAGTCCTAGTTGCGCTAATAATGACTCTATCGGCATAACAACGTAATACCACGGCAATATTGTTTTCGCACAACATGGTCACTGCAATAACCTACGGCGTGCAGTTCGTGCACGCACTTCTCTGTGAATCATGCATCATTTCTGTAAGTATCTCATTGGAGCACGAGTTTCTGCGCGACGACTGACCGGACTAACTTTAAACGCCCCTCTACACCCCGCTTTATTCCAAAAACGAGCTGGAGGAGTGAACCTCCAGTTGAACTAAAAATTAGCCGAACTCGACCTAGGACGATGACGCGTCGTTCTACGGCAATACACAGGTTTTGGACCCAGATAAGAAAGCAACCAAAACAATCAAAATTACCAGTGTTCTTTATTTCAATGCGCAGTGGTCTTCTCTCGAGACCATTGCCCAGAAGGACTAGAGTTAAGGCCCGCCCTCTGAGCCATCACCAGAAACCGCCGTTGCGGGAGAAACACATTGTGTCCCCGCCTTCAAACAAAATTTTAGGCTTTTCAAAAAATTAAAGAAAACTTACCTCCTCGCCCTGGACTTTTCGGCCCCGAACCGGGCGAGAGCAAAACCCCTTTTTGTTTTTAGAGCGAGTTGATCGCTGAGTTTAACCAGGTTTCACTATTTATCATGAGTGCCCGTTAGGCTATGTACTATGTATGCCCAGTTTTGCTTTCTCTATACTTTCAGTATCAGCTAGTTACATTTGCCCGTAGTGTGAGTTGAACCTGCACGGAGAATTCAAGTCCGCTGCAGTTTTACATGCCTTAACCATTCAGCCATAGGAGTACACCGACTTTTAACATTAAGTCGGTAATAAACTAATTTTTTTTTTTTTTTTTTTTTTTTTTTTTTTTTTTTTTTTTTATATATTATAATTCATTATTCTTAAGAAACTAACCCCCCTGCACCACACTGCCCTATTTTGTGTTTTTTTTTTTTTTTTTTTTTTTTGTATTTTTTTTTTTTTTTTTTTTTTTTTTTTTTTTTTTTTTTTTTTCCCAGAGGATACTACAAAAAAACACCTGGCTAGAGGATTGTCCCGCAAGCTGTTTAAAAGGACGCCTCACGCCACGTTGCAACCCCGACCGTGTCCCGTCGGATTGAATTAAAGGAAACTGTTCCATTTTTCTTCTTCTTTTGCCCCCCCCCGGTCTTCGTCGTTCGGTCAGTCGTGTTGTTAGGTAGGTAAGGCTGTCGAACATGTTTCCGATTCTATGCGTGTGCAGTAGGACAAGAGTGTCCGGAAAGTAATTAGTGGAGTGCCCTTTACGCATCTTATGATTAACCTTGTTCTGAGCGATGTTGTACCCACGCCATAGGGCTCGTGTGTTCGGTTCGCAATACCGCGTTTACTTTAGGGCCGGCCGAGTTTCGCCACTAGGCATAGGTATTCGCGACGTCGCTCACCCCGCATCGAGGAGCGATTTCTGAAGCACTCTAGGGCCCCTGCTTAGTGCGCTGCATAGCTGAGTAGTTCGCTGTCACTGAGCCGAAGCAGGGATAACCGCCCCTAGTTCGCAATTTGGCGAGTATCTTTACGCTCCAACCCTGTTTTGTCCGCTCGTCGCCCACTGCCCGTACGTGATTTAACTGAAGCGACCCCTGTGAACTTCTGCTAAACCCCTAGGGTATTCACTTAGGTCGGCTCCGCTAACGTTCATAAGCACTCGTCCCGGCACTAAACGTTGATCGTGTAAATAAATGTTGCATCTTGACGCGCCGAGTACAGTCTTATTCGATACCGAGATGATAGGGCGTTTTCTTTTCTGGTTTGTCCGCATGGACGAGCAGACCCTGTCCGTCATGGCTTGTGTGCGAGAATGTCGCAAGCCCTGACGAGCATGGCCTTCAATCTAATTTATTTGGTGTCTTACTAGAACAAAGGAGTAATATCTGAAGAACCCGGTTGAAACGTTACCTCGTCACCAGCGATAATTCGAAAAGTTCAATGGGGATTTTGAGTACTTTCGTCAAAATAGGATTTATTGAAAAGCGCAGGCCACGCCATTGACAATCCGACATTAAACACTCAGGGCTTGTCGGAACCCTGTGGGGGCCACATAGGTCAATGCTCTAGCACGGAGCGTACCGCGATTTCAACCAAGCAAATTGAGTTGAGCTGTAAATTTCTAGGGACTTTTCCTATTTTATTTCAACACTTAACACACACAAAAAAAATTCGAATTAAACAACTTCCGATGAGTCTAGGATAGGGAATAGCGGCTAGGCTCCATGACCTGCGAGCAGGTGTCGGTGCTAGCCTCCCTGGGGGACCTCAGAAATCATACCCGATACTAGACACGTGCGCACCCTTTCGGGCGGGGTCCGAACACACCCCGTGAAGCGCGCCTGCGGCCTGCTAAGCTGCGTAGCTTCTTGGGTCTGACCAAGAATAGGATAAAAATTTATAACCACGGTCCACCCTTGAGGTTACGATAGCCGGGGTCGTATGGGCATGGTGTTAGGAAGTTGCGCCATGCAGCTGCGTCACCGGTTATTACATATTTATCTACGCCTAGGCTTTCATAAGATGCAGGCATTTTAATTATTAATATTTTGGAAAATAGTATAAGTTAAGACGTTAACCGTGTTATGCGATTGTGTATCTTAATGGTTGGTAAGAGCTAACATCATATGAATTGAACTAGTTTAACTGCAATGATGATACAATTTGAACTGCTTGGTATAGCTCAGATATCTGCAGGCGAGGCTAATGGTATTTAGATTGTAATATGTTAATAATATTTCAAGTATAATCTAAGTGTACTGAAAGGTTCGGCATGGCTATTTGGAAGAATGAATTAGTACTACTGGGAGTGAAATTTGACCTTGCACAATAAGTCGCTGGTTTTATGGGGCTTGAACTTGAAACATACATTAGAATTGACAACTGAAATTAAACGTATAAATATCCCACAAATCGAAATGGCAATGCAAGCATAAACGGCTACATTTGCTTACCTTTGGTTTGAATTTTTTTGGCACTTTATCGTCTTCTGGTAACTGGGTAAGCGTTTGAAGGTCACTCGTCGACCCGCGCATCGATGTTCTTGTCATTTCGACCGTTGTAACTTCAGGAATGCTAGTCATATCGTTTTTCCAATCAGGCAAAACAAAACCAGGAATTAGCGGTAGTTTTGGCGAAGGAACTTTCTTTTGCGGTGCTGGCGGCATTTTTCGTTGCGGCTTACAACAAGTGCACAATATGTTGCAGAGCGGTTGATTCTTAGCGTCAACACAAGACAGTTGTATAAAAATGAAACTGCTGATAAACGTGAGTGAGCACAATAAAAATAATCCCATAGAAAGTAGTAAGCTTATTGTTTCGGACAGCAGTGGTGCCGCAAGCCATTGATAGTAAGTACAAAGCATCAAAGTATTTAGGTGTAAAATTGTATGATATTAGATTATATAATTTGCTAGTATTGCTATAATCATAATGTGATTCTTTGTGCGTGTGTCACTGAAAAGTGATTTCATAACTTTTATTTCAAACAATAGAGTGTTCAACTCTGACTACGTCTCCAAATAATATTAAATAATTTAATGATAAATCACATTAGAATTGTGTATTTTTCGGTGATAAGTATATCTGCCCAAAAATACAGGAGTGCTGACAAGTTTTTAAACATCCGACTTGTTAGATACAGTTCAGCGCGCGGCAGTTAGATAGAAATTGAATTCAGAATATCTGCTTCTTCTGGGAGCACAATAGTCTAATGAACAACTCCTAGTAGGCAGGAGGGTACTAAACAAATCGGAAAATGCGATGAGCCGATACAATCACGGCGTAGTTTTCCTCTGAATGGCTACATTCGGTTTTATCCTTTCATGATGTATTTTTGCAAACAAATGCGTTTCAATACAAATGTGAGCTCCGCTGCCAAAAACATGATTCGATAAGCTCGTTGAAGCGTAAGTTCACTTCAGGTTAAATAATTTACTACCATTTCAACCTTAAGCTATATAATGTATGTTGAATTTTGTAATTTCCAATTAATGCTATCGTCATTTAGTGTATAATTTCCAATTAATGCTGTCGTCATTTAGTGTATAATGATAATCTTCATACTACCATCTTACCTGTATATTTCTATCCAGCGTTGCATAATGCGTGATTCCACTGTAGGTGCGTACACATTGTTCTTTCGTCAAGTACGCTCACAATCATACATACAATATTTCCTAATGTATGCGAACAAACATTTGTGATACTGCAACAAATAGGCCCTGTTCTCGGTCGCTATTTCGCGAGCATGACATATTTCAGACCGTGTCCTAGTAAAACACGATTACCAATTGCGTTTTTTGTCGTATACTATAATAGATCCATTTTTTACAAATAGATCGCGAACGTAGCTGTCCGATATATTATGGCATTTGGTGAACGCGGACACCCATGCGAAACTGAGGAATGTACAAGTACGCAAATTGTGTTCGTACATTTATAGAGCCCTTGTTCGCGTTCACTAAAATTCGAATACCGATGGAAATGTAACCGCGAACAATTCAGGTCGTAACATTGACAAAAGAACAGCCATCGTGTACGCACCTGAAATGGATTCAGACATAAGACTTATCCTATGAATATCTACGCATAACCTTGTTTGAATTCCCTGGTTCACCTTCACAGACAGATATATTCTCTAATCACATAAAAGAATCAGTTCGTTGTTGCTGTTGCTGTAATTATTGGCTCACTGTAATAATGGCTTAGGGCCCAAACAAAAGCACCTAACCTGATGATTGTATAACCTTCAAGGGGGCTCAAATGTGTTAGATTTGAATGGCAAAATGAATGTGACGGTTTTTCATCTCAGCAGGTAGCTTCAAGCTGGAGCAGGGCCGCATCGCCGCCCCTTGCCAA
Organism: Trileptium ribeirensis; assembly: GCA_030248225.1. Lineage (NCBI taxonomy): Eukaryota > Metazoa > Nematoda > Enoplea > Enoplida > Thoracostomopsidae > Trileptium > Trileptium ribeirensis. The sequence continues at coordinate 5,570 of JASANE010001198.1, forward strand.
ATCTGCTTGCTTTTCTATCCTGTACCAACTGAACAAGCTACTCGGATGATAAGTTTAGTTCAAAAATAATTGTTAATGCTACCAGTTTAAACAATGTTTCAATACAATCTTACAGCACTAATTTCTGGAAGAGAAAAATATTGAGGAGATATGCGAATTTTTAGCAAAATGTTCATAAGGCGGATTCCCCGTAAGGCTCGGACCTCTGGCCTCCGCCCTCGGCTCGCCGATCAACCCTCCTGGCAGATAGCGTGATCCCCCTGTGGCTCCGTGCTTTCAGTGCTTTGCCCTCCCCTGAAGCGACGCGGCGGGGAAAAATCGGACAAAACTGAGCAAGAATAGGGCGAAATTGGGGGTATTGGCAAAAGGTAGACCAAAATTGGCAAAATAAGTGCCTAAAAATTTGAGTTCCAAAATTTTCAAAAAATTTCCACTCCTGCCGAGTCTCCCGTCGGTACCCTCATCCCGCTTGGCGGCAGCCTGCCACCCCCCCATCGCACTCGTTGTCCCCCTCAGACTTCGGACCTCGCCAATGTATGGGTTTCGGTAATATGAAAACGGCAGTTTACGGGTGGTTGTGCATCATTAATTTTGTTTATCTGAGCAAGCAGCAACTTTTAACAAAAGTATCTTCGCAGTCCGTTCTTACAAGAATTTATAGGTCTGCTAAGAAATTTTGATAATTTTCACTATACATCTATACCTTTTTGAACATCTCGCTCTCATATAAGTACTCAAACCTGAAATTTTTAACTATTATTCTTAAAAGTTCCCTCAAATGTTTGCAGTGCTTCGGAGCAGCGATAGTGTATTGCTGCCAAATACTATGCCTAGAACCGTTGAGTTAGATCATAGGCACGATTTAGTTTTAAAACATATCTGTCGCGAAAGCGAAGATAGGTGTTGGTGATTTGCTTATATTGAAGAACTACACGCCGTTTGTATATTTTGATTGTGAAAAAACGCTTGTTATGTATTGGTTGTTACGTTATTTGCTTGCATTCAATTATTTACCTGTATTCACAAGTTTTTGTGTATTACATCCTGGTTGAAATATATTTGTGGACTTTGATCGACATCAAGACGTAGCAAGTCTTAAGCAATTGTATCCAGAAGTCACCAACCAACAGCAGAAATGTATATATTTACTCATATACTTAACATTTACAGCAAATTTTAATCTAAATTTTATCTTTTGGGACAGGGACAATCTTAAATAGTTACGGACATAAACTAACCTTGTGTCTAAACGGATCAGGTTAGTCTCTGCCAAAAATGGCGAGGGTTGCCTTCTTTTTCGCCAGGCAAGAGTCCAGGCTCTTTACCAAAAATAGCGGGAGCTCAGAAACTTTATCCCCGGGACCTCGAATTTTTCAGGGGAAACCCTGGAATTTGCATTTAATATCACCCATTGGGGCTATTTCCCTTAGGTTTCCTGCCCTTTGATATCCCACGTCGAATAATTTAATAAAATTTTAGTTTAAAGCAATAAGCGGGTTTTAAGTTGCTGTAAATGTTAAGTATATGAGTAAATATATACATTTCTGCTGTTGGTTGGTGACTTCTGGATACAATTGCTTAAGACTTGCTACGTCTTGATGTCGATCAAAGTCCACAAATATATTTCAACCAGGATGTAATACACAAAAACTTGTGAATACAGGTAAATAATTGAATGCAAGCAAATAACGTAACAACCAATACATAACAAAGCAGATATACCACAGCGTTTCTTCACAATCAAAATATACAAACGGCGTGTAGTTCTTCAATATAAGCAAATTACCAACACCTATCTTCGCTTACGCGACAGATATGTTTTAAAACTAAATCGTGCCTATGATCTAACTCAACGGTTCTAGGCATAGTATTTGGCAACAATACACTGCACTATCGGTGCTCCGAAACACTGCAAACATTTGTGGGAACTTTTAAGAATAATAGTTAAAAATTTCAGGTTTGAGTACTTATATGAGAGCGAGATGTTCAAAAAGGTATAGATGTATAGTGAAATTTATCAAAATTTCTTAGCAGACCTATAAATTCTTGTAAGAACGGAATGCGAAGACACTTTTGTTAAAAGTTGCTGCTTGCTCAGATAAACAAAATTAATGATGCACAACCACCCGTAAACTGCCGTTTTCATATTAACGAAACCCATACATTGGCGAGGTCCGAAGTCTGAGGGGGACAACGAGTGCGATGGGGGGGTGGCAGGCTACCGCTCGCTTAAAAGTGATGAGGGTACCGACGGGAGACTCGGCAGGAGTGGAAATTTTTTGAAAATTTTGGAACTCAAATTTTTAGGCACTTATTTTGCCAATTGTGGTCTACCTTTTGCCAGTACCCCCAATTTCGCCCTATTCTTGCTCAGTTTTGTCCGATTTTTCCCCTCCGCGTCGCTGCAGGGGAGGGCAAAGCACTGAATGCACGGAGCCTCAGGAGGATCACGCTATCTGCCAGGAGGGTTGATCGGCGAGCCGAGGGCGGAGGCCAGAGGTCCGAGCCTTACGGGGAATCCGCCTTATGAACATTTTGCTAAAAATTCGCATATCTCCTCAATATTTTTCTCTTCCAGAAATTAGTGCTGTAAGATTGTATTTAAACATTGTTTAAACTGGTAGCATTAACAATTATTTTTGAACTAAACTTATCATCCGAGTAGCTTGTTCAGTTGGTACAGGATAGGAAAGCAAGCAGATTTGGCAAGGGGCGGCGATGCGGCCCTGCTCCAGCTTGAAGCTACCTGCTGAGATGAAAAACCCTCACATTCATTTTGCCTATCAAATCTAACAAATTTGAGCCCCCTTGAAGGTTATACAATCATCAGGTTAGGTGCTTTTGTTTGGGCCCTAAGCCATTATTACAGTGAGCCAATAATTACAGCAACAGCAACAACGAACTGATTCTTTTGTGTGATTAGACAATATATCTGTCTGTGAAGGTGAACCAGGGAATTCAAACAAGGTTATGCATAGATATTCATAGGATAAGTCTTATGTCTGAATCCATTTCAGGTGCGTACACGATGGCTGTTCTTTTGTCAATGTTACGACCTGAATTGTTCGCGGTTACATTTCCATCGGTATTCGAATTTTAGTGAACGCGAACAAGGGCTCTGTAAATGTACGAACACAATTTGCGTACTCGTACATTCCTCAGTTTCGCATGGGTGTCCGCGCTCACCAGATGCCATAATATATCGGACAGCTACGTTCGCGATCTATTTGTAAAAAATGGATCTATTTATTATAGTATACGACAAAAAACGCAATTGGTAATCGTGTTTTACTTGGACACGGTCTGAAATATGTCATGCTCGCGAAATAGCGACCGAGAACAGCGCCTATTTGTTGCAGTATCACAAATATTTGTTCGCATACATTAGGAAATATTGTATTTATGATTGTGAGCGTACTTGACGAAAGAACAATGTGTACGCACCTACAGTGGAATCGCTATTATGCAACGCTGGATAGAAATATACAGGTAAGATGGTAGTATGAAGATTATCATTATACACTAAATGACGACAGCATTAATTGGAAATTACAAAATTCAACATACATTATATAGCTTAAGGTTGAAATGGTAGTAAATTATTTAACCTGAAGTGAACTTACGCTTCAACGAGCTTATCGAATCATGTTTTTGGCAGCGGAGCTCACATTTGTATTGAAACGCATTTGTTTGCAAAAATACATCATGAAAGGATAAAACCGAATGTAGCCATTCAAAGTATAACTACGCCGTGATTGTATCGGCTCATCACATTTTCCGATTTGTTTAGCACCCTCCTGCCTACTGGGAGTTGTTCATTAGACTATTGTGCTCCCAGAAGAAGCAGATATTCTGAATTCAAATTCTATTTAACTGCCGCGCGCTGAACTGTATCTAACAAGTTGGATGTTTAAAAACTTGTCAGCACTCCTGTATTTTTGGGCAGACATACTTATCACCGAAAAATATACAATTCTAATGTGATTTATCATTAAATTGTTATTTAATATTATTTGGAGACGTAGTCATAGTTGAACACTATATTGTTTGAAATAAAAGTTATGAAATCACTTTTCAGTGACACACGCACAAAGAATCACATTATGATTATAGCAATACTAGCAAATTATATAATCTAATATCATACAATTTTACACCGCGAAATACTTTGATGCTTCGTACTTACTATCAATGGCTTGCGGCACCACTGCTGTCCGAAACAATCAGCTTCCTTCTTTCTATGGGATTATTTTTATTGTGCTCACTCACGTTTATCAGCAGTTTCATTTTTTATACAACTGTCTTGTGTTGACGCTAAGAATCAACCGCTCTGCAACATATTGTGCACTTGTTGTAAGCCGCAACGAAAAATGCCGCCAGCACCAGCAAAAGGAAGTTCCTTCGCCAAAACTACCGCTAATTCCTGGTTTTGTTTTGCCTGATTGGAAAAACGATATGACTAGCATTCCTGAAGTTACAACGGTCGAAATGACAAGAACATCGATGCGCGGGTACGACGAGTGACCTTCAAACGCTTACCCAGTTACCAGAAGACGATAAAGTGCCAAAAAAATTCAAAACCAAAGGTAAGCAAATGTAGCCGTTTATGCTTGCATTGCCATTTCGATTTGTGGGATATTCATGCGTTTTGATTTCAGTTGTCAATTCTAATGTATGTTTCAAAGTTCAAGCCCCATAAAACCAGCGACTTATTGTTTGCAAGGTCAAATTTCACTCCCAGTCATTATCTAATTCATTCTTCCCAAATAGCCATGCCGAACCTTTTCAGTACACTTAGATTATACTTGAAATATTATTAACATATTACAATCTAAATACCATTAGCCTCGCCTGCAGATATCTGAGCTATACCAAGCAGTTCAAATTGTATCATCATTGCAGTTAAACTAGTTCAATTCATATGATGTTAGCTCTTACCAACCATTAAGATACACAATCGCATAACACAGGTTAACGTCTTAACTTATACTATTTCCCAAAATATTAATAATTAAAATGCCTGCATCTTATGAAAGCCTAGGCGTAGATAAATATGTAATAACCGGTGACGCAAGCTGCATGGCGCAACTTCCTAAAACACCATACCCATACGACCCCGGCTATCGTAACCTCAAGGGTGGACCGTGGTTATAAATTTTTATCCTACTCTTGGTCAGACGCCAAGAAGCTACGCAGCTTAGCAGGCCGCAGGCGCGCTTCACGGGGTGTGTTCGGACCCCGCC
>JASANE010001199.1:0-14906 GCA_030248225.1 Trileptium ribeirensis
GTGTAAATTTTATGTTATGTGCTTTTGCACTACTGTGTGAAATTTTCTAGCTCATTTTAAAAACTCTACTCAATAATCCCAACGATATTTTTAACCTATTCCGAAATCGGAAGATCAAACGGCAACGATTTACAAGTTTTGTAGGCATGGTTTCTCAAATTTTATTGTTTTAAGTAAGTCCATGAGAAAAAAGGAGGTTCATCGAGGTCAGTTTGTCAAGTTAAGTTTTACAATATCATCACTTAAATGTATACGATTGGATAATACACGATCTATGTTTTGTATTACAGGTCAATAATCAATTACAGGACAAAAGAAAAGAATATTTTAGGTTAACTATATACTAAATTGGTAAGATATTTTTTGTTTAGATAAAAATAAATTTGGACGGGAAATTAACTTACTCCTACACACATATCCGGCAATAATAGTTGAATGCACGAATAAACTTTTTGAATAATTTGTTGACAAGCTTATGTTGAAGGACTCGCCATTATATATAAACGAAAATACAAGCGTGTTATATCAACATTTTATTCTTTCATAAATTTCATCTATAAGTTATGGGGAAAATACGTTAACCTTACGCACAAGATCTATAGCTCAGTAGGCCAAAATAGATTATCGGTTGGCATAATATTGTTGAATATTGTAAGACCTGTTTTGCTCGCAAATGTGAAGCGTGAAACAATATTTGTTTAAGGAATAATCCTTTACCATTATCATCAAGATTAAAATAATTAACGTTGCTAGTTATTTCATAAAATATTGGCAAAATATCCGGGGCTACAACTGATAGAAATGGCGAATAGGACACCCGAATTGTTACATATAGCAAGTATTAACGAAATTAAGCTACCTTTATGTACACAGTTTGTCACAAGTCGCTTTACTCACGTTGCTGGTTAGATTAGCACTAGTTGGGTGGTTCTTGGGAGGATTTAGGTCCCGTAAGCCTAAGCATATATTACAGCCAAATTCGCACTGTTCGTACTCAAAATATATTAAATCTGCTCGGCGCAAGCTAGTTTCAAAATATAAGACAACACTTATATTTTTCGAAATAATACCGACAGCAAAGCTAAAATTCCGACTAAGAAGACTAAGAAAAATGTACATAAAAATCGTCTCGTTGGTTGTTTTTTTTCTCGTCATATGAAAGGAATAAAATAATATATGTATAATGTATAATATATGTCCTCGACGACAGAAACATTGTATTTTTGCATGCAGCAGACTACGGTTGGTAAAAAAAGAAAAAAATGGTTGTGATGGAAAATATATGAATATTCACATAGCAATCATTCAACATAGCTTGTTTATTTTTAAAGTTGCAACAGCCACATAATATAGCTTCTAGAATTGAAAGTCGCCGATTATACTAGTATTTCATAAGACTTCTATAATAATTATATAGAATAAGGATTAAAATTGTTTGACACCAATTCATGTTTATCATTATTTATGTATCGAAATATCACGTATACATACAACTTTTGCTAATACTTGGTGTAATTAAGGGTCTAATGTTAATTACTAAAAATGTCTGAATATAAAGTTTTGAAAATCTACATATTATCTAACAAAATGTTTAAAATAATGCGTATTTCGTAAAAAAATTAGTAAGTGAGTGTAGAGTAAAAGGAAATCTGATTTTGAAAGCCTGTTGATTAAAATTGAGATGTTTTCAAACGCACCTTATGCTCACTCTGGACAGCCACTGGTAAATTTTGGAATAATTTTGTTGTAAAACTACATACATGGATGAAACATTAATTGTATCGTATTTTATTACAAGTTCCTATTTTGTGACTGATATAATTTATTGAAAATCATAGTATTGAATATGCGTATTATATAACATGATTTATATTGATATTAATTTATTCGGAGATAGTTACTCGCTCAACACCGAAAACGGATTAAAGAAAACCAACATAAACTTATGATTCATTATAACGATGTTATAGTATTGTTCATAATTTACGGTCGGTACTGATATTTCAGGTATTTGGACAGTGAATTAGAAAAAAAGACACGAAAGTCTTGAAAAAATACTGGTTAAAATTAAACAAAAATTGCTTAATATGAATTTATAATAGTGTTTTGTGCAGGTGAATTTCAATAAACACTGTACATGGATATTCAAATTAAAAAACTACAACAGGAAATAAATTTTGTGAACACAAACACGAAATAGTGCCCAAATGTGTCTAAATTTATACTATAAACAGCTAAATCTGAATTAGTTCATGAGGAATCATTTTTATTGTCACCTCTTGCGCTCCAGTTAATAAAAGCAGGTTATATTTAATTGTATATTATATTGCCTGTAAATATGCGTTTATATTTGTAACAACTGAAAAGCTGCTTGCCAAGGTGGATTTTCGTATATCAGTATCAACACGTACCCCACAAAAATCTGGTGATTAACTTTTACATGTTCAATATTTTTTCTCTTTTCCTCTTCACGTAATTTTTTTACGCAACAACTATTATAAAGAAAAATTTAGAAAACTATCTTAATGTTTTTATGATAGATTCACAATTCATGAATTGATTTATCTCGATCGAATTATGTAATTCAATGTCAAAGAAAACTAGTTCTTAATCAATTTTTGCATAAATCCTTAATATGTGATCTATCGAATATGAATTTATACTAAAGTTGGTGATATATAATTTCCAATTATAATATACTTCGGAAGAAGATAATCATACTTCAACACAAGATCTGGCCCGAATTATAACTTTAAACGCCGATAAATTGGTGGAACAGACTATGTTTGCAGGATATATTTGTCCTAGCGTTTTGGAATCCCTACAATTTTATCGGTGCTGGCTGTCATACAGTGTGTATTTGGTATACGGTGTTCTACGTCTGACAACGGTTCATATGCAACATGGAGTGTTTGTATATGTGACGTTAATTATGGGTAGACCAGTATTGGTGACTAAGCCGGATCAGCGAGATCGCAGAGGGAAGCAGAAAGATAAATCGTACGCACCTGTAAACAAGATGTTGAACTGATTAAAACAATATGGAGCATAAAATGTTTATGTAGAAGACGCAATGATCATCAATTTTTACAAAAATAAACATATATTTCAAATCTGAGGACAAATTTTATTACGGAGGAGAGGATAATGTGACGTATTATAAAGTCACCCTTTTCGGGTCAACTTTAATGTTTTTATTCTGAAACTATTGTGGGAAAAGCTTAAAGCTTGCGTCATCTACTGTGTAGGTTGGGTGTTTATTTGTTTACTGGTTGGCTGATTCTTGTTATATGTTTAGGTGTGACGGTCGTATGATTGTTTACGAGAGTGTATTGTTTGTATTGTAAATGTATTTGTTTGTGAGATGTACGTTTGTAAATTCGCCATGATAATTTTTCATGGTTTTAAGTGCGAATATTTTCCCAATGAAAATATATATGTGTCGTGATTGTGTGATTTTTACTTGTGGCGTGAGTAGTATGTATTATATTCATTATGTGAGCATTATGTGTAGAAATGTTGTAAGTGTGGGCAAAAAGTTGTTTGTGAATATGCTTATAGTTCTCAGCATGCTAAACGTAGAAAAAATATATATATCCTGTATAAATCGCGTTGAACTGGATAGGGGGGATGATTTGGGCATAGGCGGGTTTTGACGCCAAATGCTATAGGGCACGTTGTAAAGTATTCATACCAACTTTGGCCATTATGGGCCCACCCGTTAAGGAGTTACGGACCTCATCCCCTCGGCAATTTCTGGCCCAAATAATTTTATTCTTGAATTTATTAAGATTAAGAGAGTTTAAAACAATATAAAAATTTAAAATTTGTGTGCCAGGGCTACAGTTTAGGTACCTATCGGATTTGAGTGTAAGCCCTGGGTGCCTTAACTATTACACTTACATTAGCGGAAATGTAAGTGTATTTCTGTTGGATTTTCCGAATTTTGTTTTGAGTTAGGGATTCCTAGAATTTTATAAAAAGATATTCTCTAACGCGCAAATTTTCGTTTAAGTTTGGGAGCGGATTTCTCAATTCCAAGAATTTCTACTTCTTAACTGTGTAAACCTCGCTTTAGAGAAATTCCTAGGTTTCTGGTCCGGGATAAAAGTTTATTTAAGCTCACGCGCGCTAGGCTTAGGAATTCAGTTCATTACAATCGGTGATCAAAGTGGTGCAACATTTGTGTGTATTATCAATCGGCGCTATTGCTATACTATTGTGAACGTAAGTATATTTTTTATGTGTCTATATGTTCATTGTATGTGAGAAGTGCAATAAAATTTTGGGTGTAGATTGTTGCTTCGGATGTTTCACTATTGCCATAGAAGCTAAGACAACCCCTGAACCATCGTTGGGCCTTAGTCTACTGTACGACCCCGCTTTACGAATACAATTACTTTACGCTAGGACTCACGCGGGCTACAATACAGAAAAAAAACCCCCCACACCACGCACAACACCCGCACCAAAAAATAAAACAAAAAGAGGCCACCCGCATGGCACAAGACGCCGTTTATGTAGACTTTTGCGACCGAGATATTCAGCTGGCTGCGCAATATCCATCAACATTTTAAAATTTTGCAAATTACGGAAGAGGTCTACCTCTGCTCTGTTTTCCACAAGACGCCGTCTATGTAGGCTTTTGCGAACGAGATATTCAGCTGCTTTCGCAATATCCATCAAAATTTAAAAAATTTTGTAAAATACAAAAGATTTCTTCCTTTGCTCTGTTTGCCACAAGACGCCGTTTATGTAGACTTTTGCGACCGAGATATTCAGCTGGCTGCGCAATATCCATCATTTTAAAATTTTGCAAATTACGGAAGAGGTCTTCCTCTGCTCTGTTTTCCACAAGGCGCCGTCTATGTAGGCTTTTGCGAACGAGATATTCAGCTGGTTTCGCAATATCCATCAAAATTTAAAAAAATTTGTAAAATACAAAAGATTTCTTCCTTTGCTCTGTTTGTCACAAGACGCCGTTTATATAGGCTTTTGCGAACGAGATATTCAGCTGGCTGCGCAATATCCATCAACATTTTAAAATTTTGCAAATTACGGAAGATGTCTCTCGCTCTTTCCACAAGACGCCTCCATGTAGGGCTTTTGCCCCCCCCCCCCAAACCCCCCAACAATAAGACACGAGATATTCACCTCTTCAATATCCACCAAAATTTAAAAAATTTGTAAAATAAAAAAGAGGTCTTCCTTTGCTCTGTTTGCCACAAGACGCCGTCTATGTAGGTTTTTGCGAACGAGATATTCAGCTGGCTGCGCAGTAACGTCAAACAATGAAAAATTCGTAAATGGAGTAAGAGATTTTAGGTCGTTCTCCGCTCTGTTTGCCACAACACACCGTTTATGTAAACTTTTGCGAACGAGATATTCAGCTGACTGCGCAATATCCATCAAAATTCTAAAATTTTGCAAATTACGGAAGAGGTCTTCCTCTGCTCTGTTTTCCACAAGACGCCGTCCATGTAGGGCTTTTGCTAACGAGATATTCACCTGGCTGCGCAATATCCGTCAAAATTTAAAAATTTTGTAAAATACAAAAAGAGGTCTTCCTTTGCTCTGTTTTCCACAAGACGCCGTCTATGTAGGCTTTTGCGAACGAGATATTCAGCTGGTTTCGCAGTAACGTCAAACAATGAAAAATTTGTAAATGTAGTAAGAGATCTTAGGTCGTCCTCCTCTGTTTGCCACAAGACGCCGCATATGTAGTCTTTTGCGAACGAGATATTCACCTGGCTGCGCAATATCCATCAAAATTTAAAAATTTTGTAAAAACAAAAGAGGTCTTCCTTTGCTCTGTTTGCCACAAGACGCCGCCTATGTAGGCTTTTGCGAACGAGATATTCAGCTGGTTACGCAGTAACGTCAAACAATGAAAAATTCGTAAATGAAGTGAAAGATATTAGGTCGCCCTCCGCTCTGTTTGCCACAAGACGCCGTTTATGTAGGCTTTTGCGAACGAGATATTCAGCTGGCTGTGCAATATCCATCAAAAAGTTAAAATTTTGCAAATTACGGAAGAGGTCTTCCTCTGCTCTGTTTTCCACAAGACGCCGTCTATGTAGGGCTTTTGCTAACGAGATATTCACCTGGCTGCGCAATATCCATCAAAATTTAAAAATTTTGTAAAATACAAAAGAGGTCTTCCTTTGCTCTGTTTGCCACAAGACGCCGTTTATATAGGCTTTTGCGAACGAGATATTCAGCTGGCTGCGCAATATCCATCAACATTTTAAAATTTTGCAAATTACGGAAGAGGTCTTCCTCTGCTCTGTTTTCCACAAGACGCCGTCCATGTAGGGCTTTTGCGAACGAGATATTCACCTGGCTGCGCAATATCCACCAAAATTTAAAAAATTTGTAAAATACAAAAGAGGTCTTCCTTTGCTCTGTTTGCCACAAGACGCCGTCTATGTAGGTTTTTGCGAACGAGATATTCAGCTTGCTGCGCAGTAACGTCAAATATTGAAAAATTCGTAAATGGAGTAAGAGTTTTAGGTCGTTCTCCGCTCCCCCACCGTTTATGTAGGCTTTTGCGAACGAGATATTCAGCTGACTGCGCAATATCCATCAAAATTTTAAAATTTTGCAAATTACGGAAGAGGTCTTCCTCTGCTCTGTTTTCCACAAGACGCCGTCTATGTAAGCTTTTGCGAACGAGATATTCAGCTGGTTTCGCAGTAACGTCAAACAATGAAAAATTTGTAAATGTAGTAAGAGATCTTAGGTCGTCCTCCGCTCTGTTTGCCACAAGACGCCGTCTATGTAGGCTTTTGCGAACGAGATATTCACCTGGCTGCGCAATATCCATCAAAATTTAAAAATTTTGTAAAAAACAAAAGAGGTCTTATTTTGCTCTGTTTGCCACAAGACGCCGCCTATGTAGGCTTTTGCGAACGAGATATTCAGCTGGTTACGCAGTAACGTCAAACAATGAAAAATTCGTAAATGGAGTGAGAGATATTAGGTCTTCCTTTGCTCTGTTTGCCACAAGACGCCGTTTATGTAGGCTTTTGCGAACAAGATATTCAACTGGATGCGCAATATCCATCAAAATTTTAAAATTTTGCAAATTACGAAACATTTCTTCCTTTGCTCTGTTTGCCACAAGACGACGTCTATGTAGGCTTTTGTGAACAAGATAGCTACCTGGCTGCGCAATATCTATCAAAATTTAAAAATTTTGTAAATTACGGAAGAGGTCGTCCTCCGCTCTGTTTGCCACAAGACGCCGTCTATGTAGGCTTTTGCGAACGAGATATTCAGCTGGTTTCGCAGTAACGTTAAACAATGAAAAATTTGTAAATGGAGTAAGAGATTTTAGGTCGTCCTCCGCTCTGTTTCACAAGACGCCGTCTATGTAGGCTTTTGCGAACGAGATATTCACCTGGCTGCGCAATATCCATCAAAATTTAAAAATTTTGTAAAATACAAAAGAGGTATTCCTTTGCTCTGTTTGCCACAAGACGCCGTCTATGTAGGCTTTTGCGAACGAGATATTCAGCTGGCTGCGCAGTAACGTCAAACAATGAAAAATTCGTAAATGGAGTAAGAGATTTTAGGTCGTCCTCCGCTCTGTTTGCCACAAGACGCCGTCTATGTAGGCTTTTGCGAACGAGATATTCAGCTGGCTGTGCAATATCCATCAAAAATTTAAAATTTTGCAAATTACGGAAGAGGTCTTCCTCTGCTCTGTTTTCCACAAGACGCCGTCTATGTAGGCTTTTGCGAACGAGATATTCAGCTGGCTGCGCAATATCCATCAAAATTTAAAAATTTTGTAAAATACAAAAGAGGCCTTCCTTTGCTCTGTTTGCCACAAGACGCCGTCTATGTAGGCTTTTGTGAACGAGATATTCAGCTGGCTGCGCAGTAACGTCAAACAATGAAAAATTAGTAAATGGAGTAAGAGATTTTAGGTCGTCCTCCGCTCTGTTTGCCACAAGACACCGTTTATGTAGGCTTTTGCGAACGAGATATTCAGCTGGCTGCGCAATATCCATCAAAATTTTAAAATTTTGCAAATTACGGAAGAGGTCTTCCTCTGCTCTGTTTTCCACAAGACGCCGTCTATGTAGGCTTTTGCGAACGAGATATTCAGCTGGTTTCGCAGTAACGTCAAACAATGAAAAATTTGTAAATGGAGTAAGAGATCTTAGGTCGTCCTCCGCTCTGTTTGCCACAAGACGCCGTCTATGTAGGCTTTTGCGAACGAGATATTCACCTGGCTGCGCAATATCCATCAAAATTTAAAAATTTTGTAAAATACAAAAGAGGTCTTCCTTTGCTCTGTTTGCCACAAGACGCCGTCTATGTAGGCTTTTGCGAACGAGATATTCAGCTAGTTTCGCAGTAACGTCAAACAATGAAAAATTTGTAAATGTAGTAAGAGATCTTAGGTCGTCCTCCGCTCTGTTTGCCACAAGACGCCGTCTATGTAGGCTTTTGCGAACGAGATATTCACCTGGCTGCGCAATATCCATCAAAATTTAAAAATTTTGTAAAATACAAAAGAGGTCTTCCTTTGCTCTGTTTGCCACAAGACGCCGTTTATGTAGGCTTTTGCGAACGAGATATTCAGCTGACTGCGCAATATCCATCAAAATTTTTAAAAGTTTGCAAATTACGGAAGAGGTCGTCCTCCGCTCTGTTTGCAACAAGATGCCGTCTATGTAGGCTTTTGCGAACAAGATATTCAGCTGGATGCGCAATATCCATCAAAATTTAAACATTTTGTATATTGCGGAACAGGACTTCCTCCGCTCTGTTTGCCACAAGACGCCGTCTATGTAGGCTTTTGCGAACGAGATATTCCGCTGGTTTCGCAGTAACGTTAAACAATGAAAAATTCGTAAATGGAGTAAGAGATCTTAGGTCGTCCTCCGCTCTGTTTGCCACAAGACGCAGTCTATGTAGGCTTTTGCGAACGAGATATTCAGCTGGCTGCGCAATATTCATCAAATTTTTAAAAATGTGTAAATTACGAAAGAGTTCTTGTTCTGCTCTGTTGGCCAGAAGACGCCGTCTATGTAGGCTTTTGCGAGCGAGATAGCTGGCTGCGTAATATCCATCAAACATTGAAAAATTTGTAAATGAAGTAAGAGATCTTAGGTCTTCCTCCGCTCTGTTTGCCACAAGACGTCGGCAATGTAGGCTTTTGCGAACAAGATATTCAGCTGAATGCGCAATATCCATCAAAATTTAAACATTTTGTATATTACGGAACAGGACTTCCTCTCCTCTGTTTGCCGCAAAACGCCGTCTATGTAGGCTTTTGCGAACAAGATATTCAGCTGAATGCGCAATATCCATCAAAATTTAAACATTTTGTATATTACGGAACAGGACTTCCTCTGCTCTGTTTGCCACAAGACGCCGTCTATGTAGGCTTTTGCGAACGAGATATTCAGCTGGCTGCGCAGTAATGTCAAACAATGAACAAAATTGTAAATGGAGTAAGAGATCTTAGGTCGTCCTCCGCTCTGTTTGCCACAAAACACCGTCTATGTAGAGTTTGGCAAACGAGATATTCAGCTGGATGCGCAATACCCATCAAAATTGAAAAATTTCGTAAATTACGGAAGAGGTCTTCCTCTGCTCTGTTTGCCAGAAGACGCCGTCTATGTAGGCTTTTGCGAACGAGATATTCAACTGGATGCGCAATACCCATCAAAATTTAAAAATTTTGTAAATTACGGAAGAGTTCTTCCTCTGCTCTGTTTGCCAGAAGACGCCGTCTATGTAGGCTTTTGCGAACGAGATAGCTGGCTGCGTAATATCCATGAAACATTGAAAAATTTGTAAATGAAGTAAGAGATCTTAGGTTTTCCTCCGCTCTGTTTGCCACAAGACATCGGCAATGCAGGCCTTTGCGAACGAGATATTCAGCTGGCTGCGCAATATCCATCAAAATTTAAAAATTTTGTAAATTACGAAAGAGGTCTTCCTTTGCTCTGTTTGATACAAGACGCCGTCTATGTAGGCTTTTGCGAACGAGATAGCTGGCTGCGTAATATATCCATGAAACATTGAAAAATTTGTAAATGAAGTAAGAGATGTTAGGTCTTCCTCCGCCCTGTTTGCCACAAGACACAGTCTATGTAGGTTTTTGCGAACGAGATATTCAGCTGGATGCTCAATACCCATCAAAATTTAAAAATTTTGTAAATTACGGAACAGGACTTCCTCTGCTCTGTTTGCCACAAGACGAAGTCTATGTAGAATTTGGGGAACGAGATATTCAGCTGGCTGCACAATATCCATCAAAATTTAAAAATTTTGTAAAATACATAAGAGGTCTTCCTTTGCTCTGTTTGCCACAAGACACCGTCTATGTAGGCTTTTGCGAACGAGATATTCAACTGGATGCGCAATACCCATCAAAATTTTGTAAATTACGGAAGAGTTGTGCCTCTGCTCTGTTTGCCAGAAGATGCCGTCTATGTAGGCTTTTGCGAACGAGATAGCTGGCTGCGTAATATCCATTAAACATTGAAAAATTTGTAAATGAAGTAAGAGATCTTAGGTCTTCCTCCGCCCTGTTTGCCACAAGACACAGTCTATGTAGGCATTTGCGAACGAGATATTCAGCTGGATGCTCAATACCCATCAAAATTTAAAAATTTTGCAAATTACGGAACAGGACTTCCTCTGATCTGTTTGCCACAAGACGAAGTCTATGTAGGCTTTTGCGAACGAGATATTCAGCTGGCTGCACAGTAATGTCAAACAATGAACAAAATTTTCAATGAAGTAAGAGATCTTAGGTCGTCCTACGCTCCGTTTGCCACAAGACGCAGTCTATGTAGGCTTTTGCGAACCAGATATTCAGCTGGCTGCGCAATATTCATCAAATTTTAAAAAATGTGTAAATTACGATAGAGGTATTCCTCTGCTCTGTTTGCAACAAGACGTCGTTTATGTAGGCTTTTGCGAACGAGATATTCAGCTGGATGCGCAATACCCATCAAAATTTAAAAATTTTGTAAATTACGGAACAAGACTTCCTCTGCTCTGTTTGCCAGAAGACGGCGTCTATGTAGGCTTTTGCGAACGAGATATTCAACTGGATGCGCAGTACCCATCAGAATTTAAAAATTTTGTTAATTACGGAACAGGACTTCCTCTGCTCTGTTTGCCACAAGACGCCGTCTATGTAGGCTTTTGCGAACGACATATTCACCTGGCTGCACAATATCCATCAAAATTTAAAAATTTTGTAAAATACATAAGAGGTCTTCCTTTGCTCTGTTTGCCACAAGACACCGTCTATGTAGGGTTTTGCGATCGAGATATTCAGCTGGCTGCGAAATATCCATCAAACATTGAAAAAATTGTAAATAAAGTAAGAGATCTTAGGTCTTCCTCTGCTCTGTTTGCCACAAGACACCGTCTATGTAGGCTTTTGCGAACGAGATATTCAGCTGGATGCGCAATACCCATCAAAATTTAAAAATTGTTTAAATTACGGAAGAGCTCTTCCTCTGCTCTGTTTGCCAGAAGATGCCGTCTATGTAGGCTTTTGCGAACGAGATATTCAACTGGATGCGCAATACCCATCAGAATTTAAAAATTTTGTGTAAATTACGAAACAGGACTTCCTCTGCTTTGTTTGTCACAAGACGCTGTCTATGTAGGCTTTTACGAACGAGATATTCAATTGGTTGGCTGCGCTATATCCATCAAACATTGAAAAACAATTGTATATAAAGTAAGATATCTTAGGTCTTCCTCCGCTCTGTTTGCCACAAGACGTCGGCAATGCAGTCTTTTGTGAACGAGATATTCAGCTGGCTGCGCAATATCCATCAAACATTGAAAAAATTGTAAATAAAGTAAGAGATCTTAGGTCGTCCTCTGCTCTGTTTGTCAGAGGACGACGTCAATGTAGGATATTGCGAACGAAATATTCAGCTGGCTGCGCAGTATCCGGACTACCTCCGCTCTATTTGACAAAATACGTCGGCAATGTAGGCTTTTATGAAATAGATATTCAGCTGGCTGCGAAATATTAATCAAACATTGAAAAATGCTTCAAATCATATCATATTCATCAAAGCTTCCAGTTGTCGATGAAAAGAGACGTTACAGCTTTAGTTTTACCTCTGCTATATTTAAACGGGACCTGCAGTAACTAACCGTCAGCACCACCAAGAATGTCCCAGGCCGAACGCGGCGACTAACTTTGGCTTATTCTTTCTTGTGCTGCGCTGAAAACTCGTTTCTGCTGCTTTCCTGGGTTCAATGTGGTATTTTCGTCAATTGTGGCTGAATATAAGGTTAACGTATTCCATTCCAGTTAACTGAGATGCACCGTGACAGAAGGAATTGACAAGCGAACACACTGAGGATCAGAAATATTTTGATCTGTCGTAGTTTGCTCGATTTGGCGACAGCGAATAATTGGCACATATTGTTGGGTTACGTCTGCCAGTCGTCCAATACAATTCGTCGATGAACTTATGTACCCGTTATATTGGTTGTCCACTTCAGAACATAAATGAGCGGTTTGGTTCTATGCCATGAGCTGCGAGGAAGAAAATCGGATTGAATTGTAATTATTGGTTAAGCACAATTTTATGTTGATTGCAATAGACAACTTCAGATTGACCGACTACTTAATTTCAGTTACGACAAAATTAATATTCAGTGGTTTAACAGGTCAAAGTTTTTAATGCAGCAGTAAATGAATTGCACTCAATCAATAGTCAAGCGATTTTTAATAGCTTTAATGGTGTTGTCAAAGGGAAGAGGCTATGGCTTATAATTTGATAACATTACGCCAAGGATCGAATCCGGGTTGCGCGATTGAAGACAAACCACAAATCACTGAACTGTTTAGGACATGTTGCTCAATTCGTTAAGGAACTACTCTATGCGGCCAAATAGCAACGCACCTGCAAACATACACTATACCGCAAATTTAGTTAACACAACAGATTACAATGAGTGTTGTCCACATTTGTGGACAATGTGCGTTAAAAAGATAAATTTGCATAACCAAGCTAGAAATTTTCGAATCTTCAATCTAACTACTAAACTGACTAGCAAGCGGCTGGCTGTTAGACTTAAACATCAATATTTCTAGCAAGCTTACACGTGTTCCTTCGAATTTCATGACAAAAACACTACGACAAACCTGGGACTTATTGTTCGAAGACACACTATGTTCAAGATCAGGCGGATAATATTTGGCTGACGGGACAATAATTTCAAGCAGGCCATTGCGAATTTCATCCGGAAATTCGGATTTCAACAGAGTCAGCTGCCCCGGCACATATTGCGATATGCCAAACTCCGCAATAAACACGACAATCAAAATGGATTTCGTATCGACAGGCGTCAAATTTTCGAGTAGTGATTGTAAGGTTGTCACAAGATATGATGTCTGAAATGTATGAGAGAGTATAGTCTCTAGGTTCGGTTTGGATCTGCAGTCTTTAAACATGAGGAGCATAGTCGAGCTGAATCTAATATTTGTAACAGCCAATCTCAGCCTAGTATACCTGTTTGGCGTAAAAAGTAGCATAAATGGTTGCAACTAATTGTGCTTTCGCAATTGTTTTGCAATTTCGCGATTGTTTTGCAAATTGACTTGCAACGGAGTTATGAAATGTCGCATAAATTATTGCAATTGTTTTGCAATTGCTTTGTAATACAAATGTTTTACATAAATGTTACACAACCTTTTGCAATTATTTTGCAACTTCGCAATTCTTTTGCGATTGTTTTGCAATATCATTGGATTATATGAAATGTTGCGTAAATTGTTGTAATTGTTTTGTAATTTCACAAATGTTTTGCAATCAGCAATCCCGATTATAAATATTTACATGTCAACTGATTTGTTATGTATTCATTATAATAAAACCAAAGACATACTTTTGACCGCTTAATCGTCGGTATCTCAATAACGAACTCAACGGAATGCCGATACTGAGTCACTTGGACAATAGGAATCAGTGACTCCGGATTTTGAAGTATGTGCAACAGAACATTGCTTATGGTCGGAACTGAAATGGTGCGGTTACTGGACTGCCATCCCCAGCCATCCCACCAACCCCGATTGTATATATTTTTATGTCAACTGATTTGTTATGTATTCATTATAAAAGCCCGGAGACATACTTCTTGCCGATTACTCGTCTCTATTCCAATAACGAACTCAACGGAATGCCGATACTGAGTCACTTGGACAATCGAAATCAGCAACTCCAGATTTGGAATGTGCAGCAGAATATTGCTTATGGTCGGAATTGCAATGGTGCGATTACCGGACTGTCATCAACAGCCATCCCACCAACAACGATTACATATATTTACATGTCATCTGATTTGTTATGTATTCATTATAATGCGACGTTTACGTTATAAAGGATCCCCCATGTGAAAGTTTTGTCCCCCAATAGTCTATACCACAACATCCAGTGGTATACGGTATATACCTACCTACACTATAGAATGCAACAAAGGTGTACTAGACATCATCAACTTTATTATAGTGGCTAAATTTACCTAATGTTTATTACTGACGGTGTCAAAGACACCATCCACAAACACATTATATAAGGCGTGTGAATAACAGCATGGTGTAGCTAACACCATATAAATTTTATGGTGTGGTCTACACCATACTATTATCGACACTGCACTACCGATGTATACTATCTGAAAATACAATCACAAACACTACGGTGTCAAAGACAAATTATATTTGATGGTGGCAAAGACACTGAGGGTGGACAAAACTTTCACATGGTGGGTCCTTTATAACGTAAACGCTGCATACTAAAACCGAAGACATACTTTTGGCCGCTTAATCGTCGCTATCCCAATAACAAACTCAACGGAATGCTGATACTGAGTCACTTGGACAATCGGAATCAGCGACT
>JASANE010001202.1:0-16612 GCA_030248225.1 Trileptium ribeirensis
TGTTAGGAAGTTGCGCCATGCAGCTGCGTCACCGGTTATTACAATACCTATTGTTCATTCTCACCTGCTATACGCATATAGTATAATTGTACCAAATAATGCAAATCTATTTGAATACGTACTTTAACAATCACAATATTGTGAGTCTGCAGTAGTACCGGTAGCACTAATTGGGTACATCATTGCCACGTGAAAAGTTTCATACTAATACGCCAAATCCAAACGAATATAACTTCCTCCAGAGTGCAATTAATATTTAAAATAGTACTGTTAGCACTAGTCTATTAGCGTTTAGCATTGGGCTATCAACACGCTAATGACGCTGTTGCCGTATTTTCAAGATGTGGCAGCCGTATCGCGGCAAATGTTAGCATTTAATTGACTACAAGTGAGCTGATTCTCACAATGGTAGTATATGATATATTGACTTCGAAGTAGTTTGAGCTAAAGATCGTATCGGGTCGACATTTCCTGACCCCACCAGACCCTACAATGGAGACCCGACCCAATCCGACCCGGCTGAAGTCTTTCCAGATACGTATTTTGTATGTTCAGGACATAAAATCCAGAATGAAAACAACAAAAGATTTTTAAAAGTATACATCTGTGTACCAGTATTTTTTGCGCTGTACTAATATGTATGACACAAGCATGCTCACTTAGAACTGCTAGTTCCTATAAAATCACTTTGGTATTGTGCAAAATCCTATGCAGCACGCAGATACAATATGACATGCGATGACATTGCGGATCCACCACCGGACCAGAATTTGATTCGATAATTCGAGTCGAGTCTGTGACAAACCCTAACCTAACCGTCTGTGACAGGACCCGACCTCAACTTGACCCAACTGCGCTGCGGTCTCTCGTATGGATGATACATGATTCTATAATTTGTTCGAAGTATATTTAGGCTTGTATCTTCAGCTTCGTGGAATATCATTACGTTTTCATTCACAAACACGTAGTTTTCCAGCATTGTATTATAATGAGCTCCTTTCTCTCGATATCTTGATGTGTTCCATTAATATTTCGTTGTTGGAAATTGGTCACAGCAGCTTTGGTCACAGCAGCAGAAATCATACTAGAGCCGAAAAACTTTTGTCCAATAATTTAGAATTTTTAGCCGTGCTAACTTTATTGCACGAAGTATATATTATTGAGGCTATAAAAAGTTATGAGTTGCATAATTAATGATCCTATTTAAGCTGAAAAAACGTTACTTACAACCATTAAGGTATGTTGTCCTAAGGGCAGTTAGTGGAAAATCGTAGTTGCAAAGGTAGTTTCTGTAAGCGCCCACGAGAAAATTTTGTATTACAGTAGGACGCTAGGTGATACTTGTGCGTTTTGCTTTATCCGATGATAGGGCCGTTTTTCGGCCTACTTCCGAGACGTATCGACCACAAGGCTCGCTAAAGTATCTCGACTACCTCTTGAGTTCGTTGGGCCTATCGACTACTTTCCAAGGAATATCAAGATGTTTTGCAATACCAACGTCTTGGTGGAATAGAGCGTTCTACTCAGAAAATAACATCTTGACGGTGTGATATTAATTGTGGTGAACACAGTAAAACATTCAATGTCTGGTATACCAAAGTTTGGTCTGATATAATTTGACACTTTAAGAAACTTCTGACCCTAAATCAGTCTTTCAAGCTTGAAACAAAAAATTGTAATTTAGCAAAATTGAAACAGCTATATCATGGTTTCAAGACACGGTCGTGTTTTCACTATAATGAAATGGCAACATTATTTCATTGGGAAATGATGTAGCTTAGACAAAAATGTTCGACGTGACTGTAATTGTTAAGTTTATGATTAGTGATAGTCTAAGCTGTATATCACGGCAGAAATTTAGGCAATGCTTATGCTTCAGCATATATCCAAAGCAGCAAGGCTTTATTTCTACTTTTGTGTCTGACGGCTACTTTAAGATGTTAGTATCGTGTTTCTGGCGTTCACTTTAGCGCTAAGCGTGAATATATTACAAAACCTATGTTGTACCTATAAATCGTGGAACTGGCACATATTTTGTATGAATCAGCGTGCCGATTGGCACAAATCGTATACGGATATATAGTTACACTGTCCAGTGGGAACACTATGAACACTGTATATTGGGATCGCTCATGCAATAGATAGCACTTTGGCGCGTGAAGCATATATACGGTGAACGATTTACAGCACACATTTCGTTCAATAATGATAGTTGCTCCTTTCAATGCAGATTTATATTTGAATGCATAAAAGCATGCTTATAACCAACCAGGAACATCCTGGGAAAAGATTTTGGCTAATCCATTCGCCTATCTTCTCCGCCGAGGCCAACTATCCCTTCAACCGATGAACCTTGGGCATATCATGCTGCGGTGGAGGATCCGACCAATGAATAATTTATATTATTTTAATACTATTCGTATATTGTATTTATTTTAATTATTTGCGTGTCAAATTAAACTTGTTATCCAATATTTATGGTAGTTAGGATTTCGCCGATTAAAGCGATTAGAGTACATAATAGGGTTTAGATTCAGGTTTTTATTTGATTCAACCCGAGGCCGAAATTGGTCAGTGTTGAAGATGCAACGGTGATTTTGGTACCATTACACTCAGCTCGTCGAGTTGGCTCAGAAAATTTTTATTTAAGCCACTTTTAAGATGAAAATTGTTTTCAATTGTTAAGGTTCTCAATAGTCGTTTGGTATCAAAAATTTTCGGAAAAAATCATTATCGATAAATGTATAATTTTATATAACTTTCGAACCCCATTGACAGCTAATTTGCATCCTGGTAAAATTATTGAGCCGTTAACCGAATTAGTTGATTTTGATACAAACCAGCTCGGCTCGTTATTGCGACTCGAAATACATATAAAACAATGCCTTTATCGGGAAAGTTTTTTTTGGACTGTGGATCGCTAATGATAGCCTGATCAATAGAACAGACTTGGGTTTGCTGCACAGGTGAATATCACAAGTGAATCCAGTGCGCACAATTTATAATTTTTTTTCAGAATTTGCGGCCGAAATCAAATGAATATAGTTCACCACACAAAATTTACATCGATTTGTTGTAGGATGCATCGTTTCAACAGTCGAGTTTATACTGTTTGCAAATGTTTCAAAACATTGCGAATTGAGCGCAGTGGCATAGCCATTGGGGTGCCAATAGTGCTTGGAAAGTGACTGACTGCATATTTACATTTTGTTTGTTATGAGTAAGTAAACTTAAGATGCGCCACCCACCATCCTCTTTGACACTATGTACAAAACTGAGTTAATGAACAAAATAGTAAATGCAATAGCTAATTATTTAATTACATTTAAAATTGTTCATTGATTAAAACAGAGCGACTGATTACAAACCGAGCTAATTTCTGTTTTCTAGCATAATGTACCGGTTTGCTGTTTGGGCACAGTTTTGTTTCACAACGCACAACGTGGCAACTCGTATTCATTGTTTTTTCATTAAGCTAACACATTTGGTTTTATTAATGAAAAAATATGTCTAGTTCACGAACATCACAATCGGTGTGCAGCTTTTATAAAACTAAACGTGAATATTTTGGTTCGATAACAAAATAAAAAATTTTCAGTTGAAATGCCAAACGGTCACTAATCAGTAGTAATTCTATGTTTTAGAACTAACAGTTAAAAGGCCAATATTTTGTTTCTTAACGCTTTGGATGCATTACCCAAAACGCGAACTTTACGGTCTATTATGTTTTTACGGATAGTTGGTACACTGAACAAGCTATCGCCAATCGCAAATGACATAACTTGATGGTAGGGGCGCACCTTAAGTATACTCATGCATTATAAATTATATATACTATCGTAAGCGATACCGTGTGGTTACTATGTAATTGCTGAAGTTATGGTTCTTCTTCCAAAGATAATGCAACTATTGCGTATTTCATAATTCCGGGACCCTATTGTAAGTCCTAGTAGTGCTCATGAAATGTGGTATGGTAGAGCAGAAATTTTCCCAGACACCATAATGTGATCACTTGTTCGGACAAAAGTAAGTTGTCTTAAAAACTTAAATTATGATTCAGTCATGAATTTTGTGAATCTTGACATGACATTGCAATTGGCACAATGTTTGGTTTAATAGGTATCCATTAGTTTTGTCAAACGTATATATGAACCTTCTATAGTGTGCTTATTCTTGCGAAAATTGTCGCGATGACATTTTAACATGTTAACTCTAAGAGAAATGTAAACTTCACGCTAAACACCAAGATTATATATACTGGAGGATTGAACACGTGGTCTTTCGGCTGGTTATCCAGTTCATTGTTTTCACACATGTCTGCTTTACAGGGAGGTTTCATCGCTATGGTACCTTTATCCATCAACTTTCGGCACTTTTTGTTCACCAGAACAAATTTTCCAATGTAATTTAAGCAAGCAATTATAACATTTTACCTCATCCTGTACTTACGAAAAATAGTTATGCGAATCCCAAGAGAAAGCCAATTAATATTATGTAGTAATACAGCGGTAATTGTAGTACCATTCGACTCAGGTCGACCAGCCGCTTTAGAATATAATCATTTCGGCCACGTTTATGACATTTTTTTCGGTTTATTTTGTTTCCTATTGGAACCCAAAATATTCGAAAAGTTTTTTCGATAAATGTATAATTTTGTACCATTCGGAACCCATTGACGAGCTGAGTTGTATGGCCGTAAAATTAGTGAATATGTTCATGGCGTAACTATTTAGTCTTATATCTAAAAATGGTCCTGTATATTTAATATTATACATTTATCGAGAAAATTTTTTTTCGAAAATTTTGGGTACAAAGGAAGGATTAGACAAAACCCAAAAATATCAAATTTTTTTCGTCATAAAATTGGCCAAAACGGATACAATAGAGTAGCTTGTCAAGCATAGTCAAATGGTACCAAAATTATGCGTGAGTAAACTTAAGGTAACCCCGCTAACCATCCTATTCTGTCATTACCGATGTCGAATCGCAAACCCTTGTCACGGAAAACAGGCTTAATTTCATTCGGTTTTTCGCTAATCGAAAATTGGCAAAATCAAATTCAAGTGCCATAAATGAGACCTTGTGTTGGAACAGAATTTTGGTGATTTCAGTTTGCAGAAATTCTGTTCCCTAATGTATTATCATTTAAATTTGGGTTATACAATTTTCGCGATCAAATTTAATGCAAAAAATGACGTCACAATCAAATCGACAAATTTTCGTTCTCAAACATTTGGGTAATTTTACATCAATTTTCGCGAACACAAAATGGTTAGATTTCAATCGCGAGCGCTGTGTTCGCGAACAGTTTTACGCCGAATTTCAATTGACCAAAAAGCGTCCCGTAATAACTTTTATACAAAAATACAAAATAGGATGGTTGCCGGGGTCATTTTAAGTTTACTCGCGCATTATCTACGTTTCTTCAAAATTGACGAAATTCGGCTTGTGGGCTAAAGGAGAAAACTCCGCAGATGTATATATATATCTATCCTAGCTATCCGTAGGGGGTACAACAGTTACCCGCTAATCGTCGGGCACCTAAGCACTATTTAACCGCCCAATTTAGCTCCGGCTAAGCCGCATGCCTCGCCCTCCGCACGATCAAGGCACCTCTGCGCAAAATATCGCAAATCTTACGGGAAAATTTATGGGGAAGAGGAATGATTATAAGCAAAAATCGGGGAGATTGGGGATAATTTTGGTGTAGTTTCCCTGTCCCCTTTCTAAGCCAACGAACCTTGGACACCTATGACATATATACATCTAGATAATATATGTTCTGTTTTGATATGTATTGAAACAGTTGCGTTACGTATATATTAATACGGCTCCGGTAATGGTTTGCTAATTATGAACTACAGCATAAGAATACTAATAGCCAATCAGCGGTGAAACGATTAAAAAATTGTTACAAGATTTTGCATTGTAGTGTGTATTTTGTATTAAGTTGGGTTGCAGTCTAGTGTAAACATATAAGATAGTGGGGAAGGAGTTTATATCTTAAATATATTGCTTATGCCAGGGTTTGTAAACACGATATAGCTGGCGCAAATAGTAAGAAGGGTATTACTTATTAATAGCAGCATAAATGCATTTTACGCTCCAAATATTACATTAAAATTGGGTCGTTATGACGATTTTTTGTTATTTTAATCAGCCAATTTCAGCAATGAGTAGCCTTGTTGTTTTATACGGCTTTAAAAAGCTGAGAACATAAAATAATTTGAGTTGCATAGCTGCGGTTAACATCTTATAAATAACCGCACAGGTAAATAATTTTGGTAAATGTGTGGTATAGAAATAAAAATTGTTTCAAATTTGCTCGATGATTGAAATCTTATAATACCACATAGCGAATTCTGCTACTGTTATCTGTGCCACCAGTTGATATTTATTATTTTACAAGAGGTAGTATTAGTAGTGCTTGATAAAAAATATGTAGAATCGCCAATGGCTTCAGTTTTTACTTTAAGCTCACTCATTAGTCATTGGCGACCTGTTGGTTGCAACTTCACCAAAAAACGTCTGGAGGTAGTCAATATTACTCCAAAGAATCCTGGTGTACCCCATGAAATCGTCGGGGCCGTGGGATAAGTCGAAAACGACAACTCATCGGATAAGGGACAGTACTATAGTAGGGCCGAATGCCGTGATCTTGTACAAAATTTTTATAGTGTTTGCCCTGAGCTCATTAGTTATTGCTGATCTACTAGTTGAAAATCCAGCCAGAAACGTCGAATGTTGGTAGTGGATATTGGTCAGTGGTCCATGGGTAACGGCTAGTGCGTGTCTACTTTTTGGCGTGTCATCTTGGGATGTGGGTCAGACACAGCGGGTTGAGGGTCCAATAACCATGGGTCCATTCAGATGGAGTAAATATCTAGCTTGCGGTTTGTCTCGTACATTTTCTGTATTTGATGAAAATGCACTAAAACATAAGCTACCCAGCGTGACCTTACTATTTACTTTCATTTTAGCTATATGAATGGCATCAAAGCTCAAGCTGAGTGGGAAACAACTGCATGTTTACAAGGGATAATTTGGTAATGCTGTAGTATGGGACTCGCAATGTTTTCTAGAATGAAAAGAGTTTATCGCTGATTCGATGTTTTATAACATCACTATATTTTCTATTAAAATTCAGCTTAATCTTAACTGTATTTTAGCTCCAAATATTAAAGCTTATGCATTTTGCCACATTAATCGGCAGAGGTTTGACATGATACATTAACGTTTGTGGATAGTGTTGTGGTAATTGATTTTTTGTGACAATTATGCAGGTCAACCGAAAAATGTGGGAGGTAGATTTCATATTGGATGTTTTATTACTAGATTTTCATCGCTTCACCCTAGGCTTGATTTTACAGCTATCACTTCCAGGGCAAAAATAATTTACCAACTGGTAATAAAGCGAGGGTAAACGGAGTGAGTGTGACAAGTCTGCTCTTAGTACCATTTTGAAGTTCCAAATTTTGTTGTGAATCACCTTCAAAGTACCAAAAACGATTACACCGTTTCCAAAAAAGTGAACATTACATCTATTTTCAGCACATATCAAAAAATCATAGGAATCTAGATTTCTTTCTCAAGTGAAGTAAAAGACGGAAACTCTAAATTTATAAATTAACACTTTCAATTGGAATTAAAGTTCATGCATTTGTTTTCACAGTCTAGGCACCTAGGAATTTCGTGTTGAATATACACCGCACAAGCTCAACTCTCTTGGATATGGTCAGAACATCCGTAAACTTATACACGCGTTCTAATTTTCTGTACGCAACTAACCTGAAAAAACTCCAAATTTGACAAGTTTTGATGCCGAAGTTTAGCATTTCGCCTCAGAACTCTCCAATGTAGATTTTAAAAGAATGAAACCAACGTTAAAGTGTTCATATAACTTTATAAGTTGATCGTACATCTACAACAAACCATGAAACACATAATTGAAATTTTTAAAATTTTATTTTTGTAGCATTTTAAAACGTTGCCTTATTGATTGAAAATGTTTCCGCTCACAAATAATTGCTTACAGTGAGTCGGGTAGGGGAATAAGGGAACAGACACGTTATGCATTGGATCCATTGCAAAAATTAATAAATCTTATTTGCGTATAAGACCTACTAATAAGCTATGGTATAATAACAGCTATAATATAATACTAGATATACTATACCTGGATAGGCGATTTGCACTGTTGAAGGAACACTTTGCGATGTTTCTCATAATTAACTATGTTTAAACCATAACACAATGTTAGTGCACCGATTAAGCAATTTCATCACGTTGTCAATATTGAGTGAAGCCGTTTCAAAAGCATAAAATATTTCACAATTAACACAGTAAAAATATTTACTCCTGACATTTTACAATTAGAGAGATTGGCGGCCTGAAATTTGTGTTATTTCCGGTTCCACCTAGCATGAAACGGGTGCTGCTAGTTCGAGCGCCTGCACGAAATTTTGGACTCTAGCGGTGTGAATCTTCCCAAGGTAATTTTTTCTATTGGAAGCACCACTTTATCCGAAAAATGAACATTTTGCTTTTGAAAAATTGCTATACGACGCAAAATATTTTATGAATAATGTAATAATTAGAGCTTTGTTGATGTTATAAAGTATGTCACACGCCCAAGCATATATTCGCTAAAACAGAAACTACTGAATACGCTAAAAAGATGCCGACTGCAATTACCTAACCTGTGGCATGGTAGATCGTCACGACGCCTAGACCGCATCTTAATAAAAGTTCTGTCGGGTCATTTTAATGACATGCAATTTCGAATTAAAACACAAATTTCGGAGCAACACGAAGGTAAAATTTGAAATAAATACTTCTATCACCAATTTTTTTTACAATTTCAGTTGATTACTAAGAATATTTTAACTTTATATCTCTATGGTCGGCCAAACGTTTAAATGAACAGTATGTGAATTGATGGTTTATTACCTAGGGTAAACACAACGGCAAATAAATGTTTGTTTAACTCAGTCGTTTAAAATAAAATAGTGGGGTTTTTCAAGCGTTTAGTTTAGTGTGATTGCAATTTGCAAGGAACAAGCATTTTTCATGTAATCATCACAATTTCTTATGAGACAATGAATACACAAAACTGAAACATTTTGGTGGCCTTCAAATAGGCATATCCATTTTGTGCGAGTAATAGAATTAATGTTTTAGGTGAGTCAATGGTGGGTCATTGTTTATCCTTGGGTCATCGGTGGGTCTATAAAATGCTGTGGCTCCATAACATTATTATCGCAGTGTGTCGTAGGTAAATGCTATGTGCCTTTTGTCCATTCCTGGTTGGATGTACCACATGAAATATTTGAGGCGTGTTGATCAGTTGAAAACAACCACATCATCGGATAAGGATAGCCCAACAGTAGTATGGCATGTCATAAAACTTTTTATAATGCACGCTTAGTAACATTAATAGATTGGCGAATATGCAAGTATAGACATTTTCATCGCTGTTATAGGCTCAATTGGTATTAAGTTTAATCTATATAGAAACCCATACATATACATACATTGGGAATAGAGATTCATTCACATTTTTTTGTGGTAAGATGACATAGACTGAACGAAGCATTTATAGCGGTAGTCCACAGTTTATGACTTGGGCATCTCATGGGTGATATTAACGCTAGCATAGAACTTTTTATAGCAATCAGTACACCTAAAATTTAATATAACACTATGGTCGATGTTAGGATATAGTGCTTGGGTTGCCCACCGAAATGGATACTACGGTGAGATACCAAAAAGCATACTGTAACACACATAATTCGATCCAGTGTACGACAAAACATTGCGCGATAGCACAGGCACACCGTTATAACGAAGAATATTTCAGGCAATATAGCGCCCAGTAATAAACATTCTAAGAAATTAACTATATGCTCCGCTGTGACCGCAGAGTTATCAACATTACTTGTTGATCATTTATTGGTTTTAAGAAGTTACGCCGTGCAACGTGGAAGATATATTTGGTGAAAATCTGGGCCAAATCGAACAACTCATTCAAAAGTTGTAACGTTAGCAAAACTTATATATATCTTAATTAAAAATGAATTTGGAACCGTTAATTTGTTCGGTAAATCTAGTGTATAAACAATATATCATCGAAAGCGCTTGAAAACTTATGTCGCTTCATATTAACCATGGTTACAGAAATGTTGTTCGGATTTAGAGCTAAAAAGGTTAGGTTTTCAGCTGCTATGCCGTAGCGATACGGAAGCCCACGACTGCTTGTGAAAACGCAGATGTTATTAATTCTATTTATAGTGAAACAATTTAGCCTGTTTAGCCAAATATTTTATTCATAGTGAAACGATCCACTGGCCCTTTAATTTAATTTTTAAAATAACATTTTGATAACTTAAATTTGTAATGTAAATGGACGAGTACTGGTTATAAAAATAGTTTTGTCAATTTTACTTAAATATTGAAAATCTTAAATTTCTGTTTGGAACGTTTAGCGTTTTCTCTTGCTTAAGATACTAACTGTAGCAATCTGAGGCTAATTCCTGGATAACTTATGTTCTTGCCTATAAAATGCGAAAAGCTATTGCCATGTTTGGTGTGTCCGTCTTTCAATTGAGGAAAAAATGATTTTTGATGAGTAAATATTTTGTCGAACAAACTCAACGGTAAATACATTTTTAGCAATTTTACGACACACAACCGTCAAATTGGTATCACATGTAATATGATCTATGATATATTCCTCGGATTTTTACACGACGTACAGAATAGGAAATCGAATTATTCTACCAACTTTGTTTGCATTTTCTGACTTTGTAGCGCTGGGGAATGAAAGATACTCCAAGTGTCTGCAGTTTTGCTTTGGCTTTCCTCGCAGGAAAGTCAGAGCTGTCTCATCTTATCATGCTGGAAAAATGAAGCAGCTCTAAATTGCTATCTTCAGCATATTCCGACAATGTATAATCTGAAAATCTACCTGTTTATTCAATAGTCTAAAAAGACGCTGCTAGCTTATTCTAAATTATACCTGGAATAGACTCTTAACAGACATTAAATTACCATTGTCCTGCGCTATAAAAAATATCATAAGTTTTAAAATAACTTACTGTATACTATGCATAGAATTCCAGGAACTGAATTTTAGCAGACATAGAAAATACTAGTTGAGATATATCAATTTGCGCAACTTTTGAGGATAGACCTTTTAGCGTATATGTAGATGACAACTTATGTTAACTTATGTTAGGATAAGTTATGTTACTATTAAAACTCAATTACTACGGCATAGACAGGATTTGCAAATACAGATCATAACTACAGTGTTTACGATAAGCAAATTAACTCTGATTTACTGTTCAAAGTTTCTTTTAGTTCTCAAAACCGTAATATAGTGCGTTGTTTAGTTCCATACATTCTCTCGTGTCTATAAATTCACAGATATAATAGTCCAAAGTATTTGTGATTACAGTCTAGTATTATTGAGGGAATAAAATTAGGCGGCATATTAATGAAATTTTAAAAATAATTTGTCCAAGTTTTTTTCTATTCACCACCATTCCACAGGAGTGGCGAAGTATAAGATATTTGATTCAAACCTTTCATCTATTTGTACTACACAATGCTGCGCTGCGTAAGCTACTATGTAATGCACTGTGTTACAGTAGTTTATTATAGCAGTGATATGTTCATGGATTAGCTTTATTTTTGTATTTTTATCAGTCTCTCTCTTAAAATTGACATGATAATTTTATACAATTATTGTGTGCATTATTTTGCTGCAATTTGTGTAGAAATTGGCACAAATACGGGCGATTGTAAGGCGAACAAATCCTACATATTCTGTGTATAAATTTGTACATTCTGTTGCACAGAATTGGTTGTAACAAATTGACCACCACAAATATATGACACATATTACAGTATTTGTATGAATTGTAACACAGAATATGTATTATTATTAACATATAAATTTGTTTGAATTTACGCACAATAGTTGTATGATTTGTTACAAATAACTTTGTAGGAAATTACATACAGCATATGTATGATAAATTGTACATGATTTCAATGAATTGGTATACAAAAATATATGATTATTTGCACACAATTTGCATGAAATTTAAAATAATAAATCTATATTTGATCGCAAACGATTTATCTGAAGCTGTATAACGCATACATATCATAAAATTAAAAATTAGTTAGAAAATTCCCATATCTAATATGTACTGTAACACAGTGCATTACATAGTAGCTTACGCAAGCACAGCATTGTGTAGTCCATTGGGATGAAAGGTTTGAATCAATATTTATACTTTCGCCACTCCTGTGGAATGGTGGTGAATAAAAAAACTTGGACGAATTCTTTTAAAACTTCATTAATATGCCGCCTAATTTTATTCCTTCAATAATGAACTAGAGGTTTGTTTTAATCACAAATACTTTGGACTGCACGATTGTATCTGTGAATTTATAGACACGAGAGAATGTATGGAACTTGAAAACACTATATATTACGGTTTTGAGAACTGAGAAAGAAACTTTGAACAGTAAATCAGAGTTAATTTGCTTATCGTAAACACTGTAGTTATGATCTGTATTTGCAAATCCTGTCTATGCCGTAGTAATTGAGTTTTAATAGTAACATAACTTATCCTAACATAAGTTAACATAAGTTGTCATCTACATATACGCTAAAAGGTCTATCCTCGAAAGTTGCGCAAATTGATATATCTCAACTAGTATCTTCTATGTTGACTAAAATTCAGTTCCTAGAATTTTATGCATAGTATACAGTAAGTTATTTTAAAACTTATGATATTTTTTATAGCGCAGGACAATGGTAATTTAATGTCTGTTAAGAGTCTATTCCAGGTATAATTTAGAATAAGCTAGCAGCGTCTTTTTAGACTATTGAATAAACAGGTAGATTTTCAGATTATACATTGTCGGAATATGCTGAAGATAGCAATTTAGAGCTGCTTCATTTTTCCAGCATGATAAGATGAGACACTCGCTGCGAGGAAAGCCAAAGCAAAACTGCAGACACTTGGAGTAAATTTTATTCCCCACCGCCACAAAGTCAGAAAATGCAAAAACAAAGTTGGTTAGAATTAGACTTCCTATTCGGTATTACGTCTGTAAAAATCCGAGAGAATACCATAGATCCAATTATTACATGTGGATACCCAATTTTGACGGTTGTGTGTCGTAAAATTTCAAATGTATTTACCGTTGAGTTTGTTCAAAGACAAAATATTTACTCATCAAAAATCATTTTTTCTTCAATTGAAAAACGGACACACCCAAACATGGCAAAGCTTTTCGCATTTTATAGGCAAGAAATAAGTTTCCAGGATTAGCCTCAGTGTACAGTTAGTATCTTAAGCAAGAAGAAAAAACTAAACGTTCCAAACAGAAATTTAAGATTTTCAATATTTAAGTAGAAAATTGACAAAACTATTTTTATAACCATACTGGTCCATTTCTTACAAATTTAAAAGTTATCAAAAATGTTTTTTTAAAAAATTAATTAAAGGGCAGATGGATCGGTTTCCGCACTATGAATAAAATATTTGGCTAAACAGGCTAAATTGTTTCACTATGCAAATAGAATTGAATGAACATCTGCGTTTTTGCACAAGCAGGGGCTCCGTATGGCTACGGTACCATAGCAAGCTGAAAAACCTAACCCATTTTTAGCTCTAAATCGGAACAAAAATATTTCTGTAACAACCATGGTTAATTTTTTTGAACACATAAGTCTTCAAGACGCTTTCGAATGATATATTGTTTATACACTGGGATTTACCGAACAAATTAGCGATTTCCAAATTCATTTTTAATAAAAGATATAGATAAGTTTTGCTAACGTTACAACTTTTTTTTTTTGTATGAGTTGTTCGATGGCCCAGCTTTTCATGCCACAATTTCCCTTCCGCATTCACGGCGTATTTCTTAGAAGCCCAAATCGAATGCAACAAGGATAATGTTGTGTACAAGTTCACAACATATCAGTTAATTTCTTAAATGTTTTAATTATGGATCAGCGCTATATTGCCTGAAATTTTTGTTGCGCACAACGGTGTGCTGTGGCCCTATGGCGCGAAGTGTTTGTCGTACACTGATCGTTAATTATGTGTGCTACGGTATGCTTTTTGGTATCTCACCGTGGAGTACCCATTTGGTGGGTAAATTTCCAAGCACTATATCCTAAGAACATGCGAGCCATAGTGTTATATTAAATTTTAGGTGTACTGATTGCTATAAAAAAGTTCTATGTAGCGTTAATATCACCCATGATATGCCCCCAAGTCATAAACTGTGGACTACCGCTTATAAATCCTCATTTAATTATAATCTACACAAAAAATGTGAATAAACTGTCTCTATGTATATATGTTATGGGTTTACTATATAGATTCAAACTTAATACCAAGAATAACCTATAACAGCGATAAAATCTCCCTCTACTTGCAATATTCGCCATGCTATTAATGTTACTAACATACATTATGAAAAGTTTTATGACATGCGTCTATGTTGGGCTATCCTTATCCGATGATGTAGTTTGTTTTCAACTGGTCAACACGCCTAGTGTGTTACATCCAACCAGAATGGACAAAAGGCGCATCAGCGTACCTACGACACACTGCGATAATAATGTTTATGGAGCCACAGCGCTTATGACAACCAAGACGATGACCACATTTGACTCCGCCTAAAACATTGATCTTATTCTGGCACAAAATGGATATCTATTTGAAGGCCACAAAATGTTTTTCGCAGTTTTTTATGTATTTAATTCTCTCATAGAGATTGTGATGATTACATGAAAAATATGTTTATTGCAATTCAATCACCTAAACTAAACGCTTGAAAAAGTTCACTATTTATTTTAAACGACTGAGTTAAACAAACATTATTTGCTGTGTTTCCTAGTAATAAACCGTCAATTAGCATACTTAGCAACCATGAGATATAAAGTTAAAATATTTACTTCATGATCAACTAGAAATTGTAAAAAAAATCATGATAAAATTGTATTTTTCAAATTTTACCTTCCGTGTTGCTCCGAAATTTGTGTTTTAATTCGAAATTGCATGTCATTAAAATGACCCGACAAAACTTTTTCTAAGATGCGGTCTAGGCGTCGTGACAATCTACCGTCCACAGGTTAGGTAATTGCAGTCGGCATCTTTTTACGTCCCTTCAGTAGTTTCTGTTTTAGCAATGTATGCTTAGGCGTGTGACATATTTTATAACATCAACAAAGCTCTAATTATTACATTATTCATAAAATATTTTGCGTCGTATAGCAATTTTTCAAAAGCAAAATGTTCATTTTTCAGGATAAAGTGGTGCTTCCAATAGAAAAAATTACCTTGGGAAGATTCACACCGCTAAGCGCCAAAATTTCGTGCAGGCGCTCGAACTAGCAGCACCGTTTCATGCTAGGTAGAACCGGAAATAACACAAATTTCAGGCCGCCAATATTCTCTAATTGTAAAATGTTAGGAGTAAATATTTTTACTGTGTTAATTGTGAAATATTTTATGCTTTTGAAACGGCTAACTTCAATATTGACAACGTGATGAAATTGTTTAATAGGTGCACTAACATTGTGTTATATGGTTTAAACATCCGTAATTGTGAGAAACATCGCAAAGTGTTCCTTCAACAGTGCAAATCGCCTCTGCAGGTATAGTCTATCTAGTATTATATTATAGCTGTTATTATACCATAGCTTATTAGTAGGTCTTATATGCAAATAAGATTTCTAATTTTTGCAATGGATCCAATGATTAACGTGTCTGTTCCCTTATTCCCTACCCGACTCACTGTAAGCAATTGTTTGGGCAAGGAAACATTTTTCAATCAATAAGGCAACGTTTTAAAATGCTACAAAAATAAAATTTTAAAAATTTCAATTATGTGTTTCATGGTTTGTTGTAAATGTAAATGAGTTATAAAGTTGCTTGAACACTTTAACATTGGTTCATTCTTTTAAAAATTACACTTGTGGAAATTTCTGAGGCAAAGTGCTAATTTTGGGCATCAAAACTTGTCAAATTTGGAGTTTTTTCAGGTTAGTTGCATTCACAAATTTGGAACGCGTGTATTCGTCCGGTGTTTCTGACCATATCAGGAGATTTGAGCTTCTAATCTATATTCAACACGAAATTCCTTAGGTGCCTAACTGTAAAAACAAATGCATGAACTTTAATTCCAATTGAAAGTGTTAATTTATAAATTTAGAGTTTACCATCTTATTCACTAAAGAAATCTAGATTCCTATAATTTTTTTGATATGCTGAAAATAAATGTAATGTTCACTTTTTGGAACAGTGAGATAACTAATTTACTTGAAGTCATCAACAAAATTTAAAGATTTTGAAATCGTACTAAGAGCAAGCTTGTCACGCTCACCTCCGTTTTTACCTCGCTCTATTACCAGTTGGTAAATTGTTTTTGCCCTGGAAATGATAACTGCAATCAAGGTGCAGGGTGAAGCGATGAAAATCTAGTAATAAAACATCCAAAATATGAATACCTGCACATTTTCAAGTTGACCTCCATCATCACAAAATCAATTGCACAACACTATCCACAAACGAGCAAT